>VZTY01008149.1:201697-418008 GCA_013400935.1 Turnix velox | reverse complement strand
GAAGGAAGGAAGGAAGGAAGGAAGGAAGGAAGGAAGGAAGGAAGGAAGGAAGGAAGGAAGGAAGGAAGGAAAATAGAAGGTGAACACAAGGCTTTGGTAGCATTGTGCAGGATGGGAAAGGAGCTCAGGAAGTCACCTCACCCATTCAATTACTCCAAGGTGGCAACTATACTTGTGCTGCTCCCAAGAGAAATTAATATAACATGATAAAATAAAATTTCAGTTGTGTTAGTTCAACCAGGTTCCTAATGGACTTGTTTCAAGGCCATGCTATTTACTTCATAACTAGAGCAAGATTTTTTCCTGCTTAAATTTTCCACACTTTTATTTTCTTCTCTTTCCGTTGAACATAGGAAACCAGCCTGCCTCCGATCATTTTTATGAAGCTACTATATACTTTAATATAACAACTGAAATGTCTGCAGTCCTTTGGACTTGGGATACTTTAAATATTTTTTTTTTATTATATATCTGAGGAGGGGAATGAAAGACTTTTCAATTAAATGGTTTTACAGAAAAGTTATTATAATTTCTCAAGTAAAGCTCAAAACTGAGTAAAATTTTGCTACTTAGTCAAAATATTTGATTTGCTAATGAACAAAAAAAGAAAAACCATTTTAAGGCAAATGCTAAACTCTGACCTGTCCTCTCCTTCTCCTGTGTTGTATAAAAATAATTGTCAATTTTAAGCTTAATTCTAACTCCAACACTGCAGTTATTTGGTATTTTTCTTCTGGCACACTTGTAGTGGAAAATTGCTTGGTCTCTGTGAGTTGGTTCCCAGGACCAAAGAACTGTTCTCATGGAGAACAAATTATAATGATGATAACAACAGCAACAACAACAACAACAATAATAATAATGTGGTGTTCCCCACACATTTTATTTTGAGGCAATTCATTTATACCCTGGCTTTTATTTTTACAGAAGAAAAGGGTCATTTGTCTCTGCAGTAACAACAGGCCAACGAGGGAGAGGGAGCTAAGAACCTTCCCCTCCATAACACAAACTGTCAGCAATGGTCCTAATAGAGTTCAAGTTTATTTGACTAATTCTTTCACCACTTGTCAGAGAACATACTTTTGTTTTGTGGTAACAAACAAAACGAGCTCTTTCCTCCCCCATTTCTCCAGTGAGTAGCACAAGCACTTGTGTGGAGCACACATTACCACTAACCGTTATGATGTTTGCTGTCAAACTCATTTATTTATGCAACTGCTGTGGAAAGGCCTGGGGCCCATAAGCAGCCCTGAAAGATTTCAGAGCCCTGGTGTGGGGTCATGGAAGGGAAAATGAAGGGGGAGGGTGAAACCTCCCCTGGTTATGAGAAAGGAACTGACACAGGAAATGGTCACATATGGCACGGATTTATTGTGTCCGGGACTTCCCATCGAAAACTCATTATATCCACAGCTCAGAGCAGTGCATGGCACAGCCACACTTGTTCTTAGGTCTGGTGTCTGATGAAATTGCAGTTCTGCTCTCAGGTGGTGGTGGTACTTCTATCATTACGTGGCCAGAGACATGGTGATAGGCACCACCTTGGCAAAGGCTCTGCCACTCCCTGCCTCTCTCACTTGTCTGTTGGGTACCAGTCCAGCTAAAGCTTCAGTCAGTGGGGCCGCTGGTTTGAAGGAGAGAAAAATCCTTCTGGGCTTTAAATACCAATATGGAAATGGTTTAGATTAGAAAGAAGTGGCACTGGCACAGGCTGCCCAGAGAGGTGGTTGAAGCCCTGTCCCTGGGGACATTCAAGGCCAGATTTGATGAGGCTCTGAACAACGTGATCTAGTCCCTGCTCACTGCAGTGGGGTTGGACTAGATGACCTTTGAAGGTCCTCTATGATTCTATGCACATACATTCTCCTGGCTGAGTTATTCTCCTCCTTAGCTTTTTTGCAATTTTGTGAGACAGGTTTGGTATTTTCTCTCAAATACGAAAGACTAAACGTGATCTCTCTGACTCCAGACATTCCTGATCTATCAGTCACTGAGGAGCATGTTGGATGGATATTGCTATATGCACTCTTTGCTCCCATATATTGACTCATTTCTTTCACCACTGGAAAGCATTCTGGCCTCAGTAAGCTTCTGATCTATCATGTTAAGACTTTACATGTGTACTTATGCTTTAAGATAAAGAATGAATGACTACTATAGTCCTAGGGAGCTGGAAATTTTTAGGCATAGGTTAGTTCTAAAGGGTTTCTGCTCACATAAAAATATGTAACTGTATGAAAGATGCAAGTAGTGAGTAATTTCCCAGTGCATAGCCATATCAATGCATGCAACCAATAAATTCAGGAACAAGCATTTTGTGTACTTCATCTGTTTTGCAATGAATTTGTATTTGAAAGGGAAGGGTCAGTATGTTGTGTGTAATGAGGGTGAGCTTACAATTTGTGTTTCTATTTCTTTGGGAACACTAATAACCAATTTTTTCTCTATTTGGGCACATACTTTGGCAAAACTTGTAGGGATATAGTATCTTTGAGTCTACAAATGTATCTGTAATTGGCCAGGGGCTTCAAAGTTTTTTATGGAGGAGCGATAAACAGGAGAGCATAAAAACCCACACAGTGCAATGTTATGAGACTCATTTCCTTCTGAAACCATTTTCTTTAAAAGAAAGAATTAACAGCCTAAAGCAATCACTCCATTTTAATTTACACAGTCCCTGTGAATATATATGTGTGCATGTGTATCTCACATATGCACATGGAGAAATACATGAGCAAGAACATGTGCCACCATGCATTCCTGTGCATGTTTTCCTGACATGCACTTTGCAAGAAACCTGCCACAAATAAGTAATTAGATGTTACATATCTGTGTGTTTATCACCCACGGGAACACTGCTCAACTCAGTTGAGTGATTTTCCTAATTTACAGCCAGTGGGATTTCTAAAAACGATTGGGGATGCCTCATTTCAGCATCTGCTGAAGCTGATGGGCTTGTATTCACTTACCTACGTAAAGATTCACAAAATAAGTGTCTGCCCAGCCTTTGCTTTCAAAGCATGCATGAGAGCAACCTGCCAGAAAATAGACAGGAGGATCATGGTAAAAATTGCAACATCAAAATGCAAGAAATGCAGAGAATTCAAAACATACCAACCTCGACATAATTCATCTTCTCTAGATTTCTAAGGTCCTATTGCTGGGTCCTTTTTATGTTGTGTTTTTTTGTTGTTTTTTTTTTTTTAACTTTTTTTCACATTTGAATGTCAGCAGGTCAAAAGGAACAGTTAATGCTGATGAATATTTCCCCCTCAGCACAGCTATGTGCTGGCCAGCACAAGGCCAATGAATCGCAATTTCTGAACAGTGTTCCATTTATCTCTCCCTTCCCTTCTTCCTCCTGCTCCCCCTTTTATATTTTTGTAACTATAATTGTAGTTAAATTAGAAATAACTGACGGGCAAATCCAGTCAGATGGAAAGAAAATTGTGGGAGATTTATTTTATTTTGATAAAAAAATGATGTTGCCTTTTGTTTTTGTCAAAAAATTACTGTATTTTATCCTTGTACCATGAATTGTGAAATCTATCACGAAATGGGTAAAAATTATTGAAGGAAATGGTGATGTTAACCTGAAGGGGAAAATCATTAATGTTGATGTATTTCATTCAATTTTAAATGTAGAATTTATTTTATTTTATTTTATTTATTTGGCATCAGGGAACAAGGGAGAAGGCAGGAGTCTTGCAAAGGACTCTTATGTGCCTTTAAGTCAAAACATCTATTTTAAAAATACTCTTCTCTCCTTCCCTCCTGCTTCATTTTTCTAAATAAAGGATATGAAATGTTGGTGGTGGTGGTAGTTTTTTTTCCTAAGCAAAAAGAGGACCCCCTCGGCACATTTTTTTTTTTGAAATGTGAAATGAGGTGGAAAATCCTCATTTCACGACAGGAAGGACAAATATTGACACAAAGTTAATGTTTGTCAGCAGCCCTAGAAGCAACCTGAGTGTTGAAATCTCATACAGATCTATATATTTGCGTGTCTATATGTGTATGCTCAGGTATGTAATTAAATAATAAACCTGATTTGATGATAGAGGAATCTGCAGAGAGCAAAGTCTGAGGAAATAGCTGGAGAAGATGAATGAATGCACTCTCCATGTTATATTTCTCTTTTCTTCCTGTACTCTGGGACACAAATGTGGCAGAGATGTCCATGCAAGCACCCAACACAAAATGCCCTTTTTGTCTACTCAGGTGCCCACATTTCCTGGTGTGATATTCAAGAGATGATCTTCTTTTTCATCTTCACCACCCATTTCACAGAATCATAGAGTTGGAAAGGACCTTCAAAGCTCATCTAGTCTAATCCCCCTGCAGTGTGCAAGGACATCTCGTACTAGATCAGGTTGCTCAGCCTGGACTTGAATGCCTCCAGGGATGGGGCCTCCACCACCTGCCTGGGCAACCTGTTTCTTCCTAATGTCTAATCTAAACCTGCCCTGCTCTAGTTTAAAGCCATTGCTCCTCATCCTATAGCTACATACTCTGCCAAACAGTCCATCCAAACCTTTCTTCTAGGCCCTGTCAGGCACAGCCAGGCTGCTATAAGGTATCCTTGGAACCTTTTCTCCTCTAGGCTGAACAGCCCTGTATATTTGACTCATGTCTGATTCCTCTTTCTTCCCCCCCCACTTTTCCTCCATCTCTCACACACGTGTGTGTGCAACACATATGCCCCTACAAACAGAATCTGTTTAATTGAATTTCACCCTTCGCGAGAGGATGCTCCTGGAATTTATCACTGCTATTGTTCATCCCCCATGTAAATAGCACATGTCAGCTCAATATTCAGTGGTCACTCAGTATTTATTAAGTCCTGTCCACTCTGGCCTTTTTTAGAGGAAAGCCCTGGGGCAGATTAGCTGCTGGCCTTGACACGCCGCATCACTTTATCTATTCTCATTGATCATGAGAGTCAGCTGTGGCCAGGACTCACTTTTTCCTTCTCCTCTCAGAACCCCTCTTACAAGCACCCCTGCTTGGATTTTCATGAGGAAATAATCAGATTAGGGGATTCAGCAGCGAGTTCATATGGAGTTCTCTTTCTCCGATGTGCTACTAACTGGATAAATGTGTTTTGTGGTAAATTGTAAATGACATTATGATTACTAAGGCCAGCATGGGTTTCATTTAAAAGTGATCGAAATTGCAGGCTGCAAAAATTGTGACTGGCAGACAAGGCCATTTGGAACGAGACAAGCAACAACGACTCTGTATGTGTGTGTGTGTGTACAGGAAACCGAGCAAACCCACTTTATCAGGCAGGCAGGGCAAAGGAAAGTCCTGGGAAATCACAAAAATAACAGCAAATCCCATTTTGTAGACAAGAGAAATGTCACCGGCGGGGGAAGATGAGGGGTTTCCGGCAGAGCAGACAATGAGATCTGTCAGCTTTTGTGGGCTGGCTGCCTGCTTAAGGCAGCATCCTCCCACCACTCCAGGACAATGCCTGACGCCTCACAACACAGCTTTTCCAATTCTGCTTCTGAATGAAGTGGTTGCTGCCTCTCCCGTTGCTCCTGGCACACGCCGGTAGGAAAATACTTACACTCTTGAGAGGAAAGACAAGAAAAAGGGAAAGAAAATGTAAACTGGTGCCTAAAAATAGAAGCTTTTGCACAGATCTTATCTGACTTGGACATACTCCTTGAAAAAGCTTGATATTTCTGTAATTTCATTGTTTTCCTCTATGACACATTCTGGGAAATACTCTAGTCCTGGGTAGAGCAGTCTGCTAGTGAGGAACCCCCTTGAAAGAAATCACAGGTAATTGTCCTCAGGATCTAGGCATCAAGACACAGCTATAAGCAGAGGCCAGACTGATTCCGCATAGTTTCTTTTCCAGGCATTTTCTTCTAGCAATGACTTTCAGAGTTACAGTGGTTGCCTGATAAGGGGAATGCTCTTTTATTCATCCAAAACTTTGTGACTCTCAAGGATGTTTCTCTCCCATTCTTTTTATCATTAACACCAGGCATTGCTGATCTTCCTGCATGTCCACAAAGCTGCTGAATGAGAAACACGGGCACTGGATGGCATGTTTATGAGCACAGATAACTAGGAAGGAGCAGGTTCGTGGAGGGAAGGAGGATTATAGCTGGCTAGAGCAGCAAATTCCTCCTTTGATTTTATTTTGAAGATAGGAAGGAAAAACAGGAACACACATCTTTTCCTTAGATGCTTCAGGCAGAAATGTTTATGCTTTTGGTATCTGTATCTGAACTCATTTACTTTTATTCTCTCTTTGTAATCAGTGGTGATCTCATCATCACAGCCTGAGGCACAATTTCTCTCATCTGACAAAGGAGACCTGTATTTGGTCAGGTGGAGCATACTCTAACTTAGAAGATGGCATGGACTACATCTCTTCTATATGCATCCTTCCATAAAAGGATTCTCTTGACTTGTGACAAATTCTGACACACGTGGAAACTCGCATCAGATACAGTGAAGAATACCTAAAACATTTTCTAAAAGTGTTTTTGTACTTCCGTGAGTCTTATGTTACATCTGCAGATGTGGTAGTTACCAAGAGAAGTCTAGGTGACATTATGCAGCTATGTTTAAGTGACAGAAACCTACTTTTGATCATTAAAACTGGAGGACTATAAAGGGCAATCCAGATAACAAAATAGAGGTATTTTAGGGCGAACTGCTTCCTAAACTGTTTTGCCTATATTGATGTCTGAGGAACTGGGAGTATTTCACTTACCCTAACTGTGTGTCTAGTGTAACTTTAAGTGCCTCCAGCTACCACCCTTGAAGGGCAGAGATCTTCTGTAGACCCTCTGTTACATGTCTTGGATACCTTTGGG
This sequence comes from Turnix velox, assembly GCA_013400935.1. NCBI lineage: Eukaryota > Metazoa > Chordata > Aves > Charadriiformes > Turnicidae > Turnix > Turnix velox. The sequence goes on along the minus strand of VZTY01008149.1, from coordinate 411,166 downwards.
CATCCCATGAGATACTAGATGGTTGCATGTGGGCAAACTATTTAAACTTCAGATCTCCATTGACTGCAATTGTGTGAACCCTTGGAGCACATGTAAGGGTCTCCACTATTTGTAGGTGCTTGAATCTTTTTTTTTTGTTTGAGACATAATCCCTGTGAGAGGAATGAGAGGACTTAGTGCACTTTATCTTCCCAAAGAACTGCATTCATGCTCAGATTTTCTATCCAGCTACAGGCTTGGAAGCAGGAGAATGCAGAGGACGTAAGGACACAGGGACAATAGTGGTGGGTCAGACCAAAACTCCGTCTTGGCTCACTGCTCTTTAAACAGTGGCAGTAATTTGATATGTAGAAACAACAAGTAGTGTGTATGGTATTTCTCTGTCATTTTCAGCTCAAGGACATCTACAGGTAGATGTGATTTCTACCTATTTAATATCCTTTAGTGTCCAAGCTCTTCTTAAAACTATGCAAGATTTTAGCATGGGAAAATTGACTTTAAGCTCTAAACAGGACAATAAGCAATTATAGTACAACCTTGTCCAGATGAAGTCTGTAACTATTCTTTTTTTCCTCTCCCCATCTGCTTTTCAGGAATTTACAGAGATGACAGCAAGTGTATCTTCAAGCCCTCAGCCCAAGGCTACTTCTGTAAACAGACAGATCATGCACTTGTCATCCTAGAAAACTTGGACCTCAGCATGTCCAGCCAGAGTCTGTTTCCAGTGGTAGCAATGACCGACAGTTTTATGGACACTTTCAGTGATGTGACATCACATGCATCATGTTATCCTACAGAGCATCATTCTACTTTCTTTTCTGTGTTGCCATCCACCAAACTTACTACCATTTGCTTCCCAGACCTACCACCTCTGACTTTCAGGCTCTACCTCCTCAGTGGCCAAAACACAACCAGAGTGCCTCTTGCTATATTCTACAATGAACTACCCAGCCTTCGTGTTTTCATTCAAGGAAAATATGTCCCTCCAACTCCATCTTCTTTCTCAATGAGTGAAGGGGCAGGAGCCAACTACTTCAGCTTTGAGGACAATCTTCTTTATGTTCTCCTGCAAGAGAAGGAATCTGTAGAAATAGTTGCTGGCCTTTCCCTTCTTGTGGCTTTCACTGTAACTGAGGCTCTTGGTGCAGAACATGAAGCTAGAACAATACATCAGTTAGCTGATTTCTTGAGGATTGGTCATGACCAAGTTAGAGTTGTCCATCATGTTCTGGGAGGTGAAAGCATGTTGAAGGTAATCTCAGCCAATGCCAGCAAAAAGAAGTATCACTGCCCTGACATGAAATTTTGTGCAGCCTTTCAAAGCAGATCAAGGTCACAGAGAGTGGGAAGAGGACCAGTGAGTACCCGAGCTCTGCAGCCATCTGATGAGGCCAGTCCATCAAAAGTGCTCATCATTGAACTTGGTGATCCACCAGGCTATCCAAGAAATGAATTGACAAGTGACAGCTTAAAGAGTTTGGCCAGAACAATTATCAACGCTCATCAGACTGGAGACCTACAGAGAGGCCTTGACTTGCCGGTTGACAGCTTGATGGTGACTCAGCCACCCTCACTGTTTCCAGCAGAACCCAACAATAGGTAAGTGTCAGATGCAGTATCAGCAGCTTTGGGTTTAAGAGTAGTGAGACAAATTAAGCACTTGATCTGCTTATTAAGTTAGGGAGTAAATTCTCTGTTGACTGAAATATGAGTAATGATGATGAAACACGTTATAAAGTTTCCACGACAGAGCTAAGATCAAGTACCCACTGGATTCCTGAATCACTGCGTTTTTCTGCTGATGCTCATGAATCTCTGTGGTGCAAAGATGCTTTAATTCAGGAACTGAGTTCCTGGATGCTTGCCTTGAAACTGTGAAGTAGAGAGTAAGGTCAATGTTTATAAACAATTTCAGACTACAATAAATTTTAAGTTTTAAACAACTAAATCTAAAAATGTTTATTATTTGATACAGCATATATAAATTGATATGCCACCAGTGATGCATTATGGAAGATGAGTTGTTGCCTTAATTAACTTGCAGGTGGAAGCCATGATTTATATACTGTTAAGCTAAGCCTTGATATAGATACTGTTAAACTTTAAGCTTAAAAAGGACTTTCATCTTCTACTTCAATCTCCTGCATGAAACAAGCTAATGTGCTGTTCACATTTATATCCTCAGTGTTTACATTTCTCTTATATATAAATAAATACTTATTCTAGAAAATATTTATTGTAGAAAACTATCTTATCTTGAAGATACAAGAGCCTCAAATACCCAGTATGTGCCTAGATGTTAGATGCTATCCCTGGTTTTGCTGTTTTTTGTCAGCCTTTCTGTCTTTAGCTTCCCATGTAGTCTCACGTTCTTTTCTTCACTGTTATATCAGTGAGTTTCTGGGCATTGAGTCTTCCTGCTACTCAAGATACCTACAGAGTAATCAAATCACTTGGCTGTCTGCTTTTCAATAAATTGAAAGGTTTGAGTCCTGGAGAGGGTTTCTTTTCTTCTCTGTCTCTGTTTTCTGAATCCTTTTTTGAACCATGTCTGTCTGAAAAGCCAACAGTTTTCTTTCATATCAGTGCCATACACAAAAGTGATGCTAAATCCCATTTTCTACTGAAAGAATTCAGTGATCCCATTAGCCCATTTATCTACAGAAATAGGAGAGCTTGTGATCTTCTGTCTTCTCACTTTATTAACCAATTCCTTTTCAGTCCCAGCTTTCCAAGATTCAAGACATCCAGTTTGTTTGCCCAGATCTAGCACACGACATGGTCTAGAGGTTCATGTTTGTCTGGCCTCTCCATAACATACCAGCTCACCAGCCCTTCTGTACATTTTATCTTTACATTTGTTCCTTGGCTTGGAAAAAGCATCAGTCCAGCAGCTGATTTCGGCAGACAATACAGGCTACCCCTTTACTTCTGACAGTTTCCCAAAAGGGAGATGTGTTTTGAGCTCTCAGTTACCTAATTCCTGGTCAGCTTTGTGCATCGTAACTTTTTATTCATGTTCTGTATTGAGACTCAGTTTTTGAAGGTAATTTTTTTCCACTCCTCCACAGGAACCAACAATCCTTTCTGTCCCTCCTTCCTCTGTCCCCATCTTGCTCTTTTCAGCCTCATGCATGGCCCTGATGGCAGCCCTTATCTGTAGAGAAGGCGGGAAGGAGCAGGGCTGGGAAGGCAGCAAACAGCAGAGTATTTCAACCTCAGATCCTGAATCTCTATTAAAAGCATATGGAAAATATGAAAAAGGTAATATCCCATCTGTTTTTAATAGGAGACATGGGATTTGATGTTTGGCAACCTTATTTTGTACTGTCTTCATATTGCATAATGTTATTTTTTGGTGTTGTGCACTACTGAGCCTTACCCAAGTATAAGCATATTCCATCTATGCAAGAAAGAAATTGGCTTTGTCGAAGACTTACTTCCTCTAATTAATACCATAACCTTTAAAATGGTGCACTGATCCTTGCACCATTTTGATGTCTTTTGGCTGCTGGAGATACAAACTACTATTCAAAGACTTAACTTTTCTACTGATCACTCTGTGGCTGATGGTAGTGAAGGACACAGACCTGTCACTGTAGGATTCTTTGATTAAATTTTCACAGAATCATAGAATCATAGAGTTGGAAGGAATCTTCAAAGGCCATCTAGTCCAACTCCCCTTTGCAGTGAGGAGGAATATCTTGCACTAGATCAGGCTGTTCAGAGCCTCATCAGGACTGGCCTTGGATGTCTCTAGGGTTGGGGGGCCTCCATCACCTCTCTAGGCAACCTGTTCTAGTCCCTCACCAGCCTCATTGTGAAGAGCAGCTAAAATTCGTGAAAAGAACAGAGTTTACCTGAACTCTATTAAATACCTGTAGGTTCCTGAATGAACCAGTGTAACATGATGGAGGGAAAAGCAGAGATCACCTTAAGGAGACAATTGCCCTCTTTTGTGTGCCAGGGAAGAAACCTTTTGCTTGTCTTTTTTCAGGTAGAAATTACATTTTCTCCACACTGGGGTCTGCTCTCCCAGCTGGAGTTTTTCTTCTCATCTGTGCATGCTCTGTGAAACCTGCTTGAGCAGTGAGGATCAGGAGAGGTCCCTAGGAAAGAGGCTGATATATTACAGGGACAAGAGCAGTGCTAAATCAAAGCCATAGATTCACAGTCTCAGTAGGGGAAGACCTAGGATGTATATTAAAGAGAATACTAACATCACCAGATCACAGGACCAGACCAGAGATCATCCACATTTAGCTGCCTTGGCCCCTCTGCAGCATTATTTATTGTTCCCCATCAGTCATAGCTTTTCTGGAATTACTCATGGCTGACATTTCTGATCCAATAAGACCACAGATAACTTGTGAAATGAAATCAGGCTTTTCCTGTTGGGACATGCAGTATCCCTGTTGTCTATGTGTCTCTTTAGGTGGTACATGCTAGCACAGGTAAGGATAATGTGGATGTGATTACAAGTCAGGCTAAGTATTGACATTTATTTTTTCTGTGGAAGGAAAAGAAAATTATTTTCACCCCTGGGTTTTTCAAAATCCAATCAGACTGTTAGATCTGCACAGAACCTGCACTCCTGCTGGCCCAGTCTCCCTGTGATTTCATAGGAAGCTTTGAAGGTTCCTTCCAACTCAACCCATTCTATGATTCTAAACTGGAAGAACCTCCAAATAGAACTGGGAGAGATTTATTTCTCCTTCAGCAGAAATTTATTTTCCTGATCTATTTTTTCCACATGGCCAAAACAATATTCTGAACTTTTTTTTTTTTTTAAACAGTTTGGAAATAGCTGAGACCCATATTTGGCCCACGACTCCTTAAGCAGTTTAGTAAAACAGCAGAAAAATACACATATATAAATTTGTAGTGAAACATGGAAAGTTCCTAACCGAAGGAGTGGGATTCTGTCATGAGTTTTTATAGTAGTGATGGGATAGGAAACTTGATTGGAACAAAATGCAGGCTGGTATTTGTATAAATAGTATGTAAAACTGTGTGAGAATATTTCACTTTAGGAATCAATTAATTTCACTATTTCATTCAAAATTCATGATCCTTTTCAAACTGGGCAAATGGAAAATGCATAGTTGCAGGATATGTCAACAAGGGGCAGATCAAGGGATCATCAAGAACTTGGAGATGCAGATTTGGGCACATGAAGGTGAATCAGAAATGTCCCCACTGTCTTCCTCAGAGACTGAAATGAGATCTGGTCCCAGTGCTGGCATCTCAGTGCAGTCAAAAAAACCCTGCCTTTCTCATGAATCTGTTTTTCCCCTTAATTAAAGGAAACTGCAGTAAAAACTATGATTTGCATGATGCACATAGATAGCAGAGAGGAGCTGCCAGTTGTGTCTCTATGGGATGGATCCTCTCCCCACACCACCTCATTTAACACGACAGAGATGTCACTTCTATCAACAGGGCTCATCTGGTGTGACATTTTAGCAAGTGACAGCTGTGCCAGCTTCGAGGTCAGCCCACTCTGCTGTCACGTCATGCTCTTGACTGCCATGGTGCGTTGGATGGGAAAGGGAGAAAAGTTCTTCCACATGCTTTGTTAGCAGGCAGATGGTGACCAAAGGGTTAAATGGCTTTAGGTACTGAGTCTTGGTAGGGGCATATATATATGTATAGGTGTGTATATAAGGAGAGACATATACACATACACCTTGGTTTGGCTGTAGGACCTCACGCCCGCAGGCCACAGTCGCATTATCATCTGGAAATTGGATAACGACAGCACAATGACAAATCCAGGTTGCTTGCAATAAGGTGCTAATCCCTTTGCTTTAATATCGTAGCAGCGTGTAATGATGTTTGGACATCACTCCAGTTTACTGACGACCCCACTGGGGCTGGCAATAGAAGCCTACAACTGTCTAACAAGCCATCAGGTGACCGCCGTCGTCAAAGCAACGGAGGATGCAATCTAATCTTCCCTCTATCCCTTCCAGCTCCCAATAAGGACCAGATTATAGAAGTGGCCCATCAATGCTTGGTAACTCGAATCAATTAACGTTAATTCGCACAATGCTATGATGTATTGTGATCACTTTCATTTCAGAGAAGGGGGAAGAAATTGCTATAATTCACCTAAAATGAGGTTGTCTATGGTGCTGAGGTATTAATTGGGTGTCCATATTAAATGGAAAAGGAGCACGGTAGTGAAGGAAAAGTGGATGAGTGACTCTCTTGGCTGCTATTGACCTATCAGGAGAAGACAGTGCCCTTTTCCTTTGCTTTTATCTATTACAGTTTTCCCTATTGCGTGTCAAGTTGATGTATTATAAAAAATTCATTTGGTGACCTTTCACCCCCCCAGCAGATTAAACAATTTCACTGGGATGGCATCATTAACAGGGCCTTACATTTAATGATGATTTCTCTAAAAGGCCACGGAGATTCGATTTTAAGCTAACAGATTTATTGCACTATTATAACATATCGTAAAAAACTGTACCACCTACGGTCTGGTTTTAGGATAGAAACTGTTTAAGAGTTTATGTGGAGCTTAAAGTGGTATTACCTTGGGATATGCAGCAGCAGCAAGGCTCTAACCTTCAGTGGGATGTTGTTTACATTTAATAAAAGACATTTCTCTGACACTAAACTTCAAGAGTGTGTTATGGAAGAGGCCCTGTTTAGCTCCTCTCTGGTAGCTGGCACCTTTGTAAATGGGGTACTTCCAGTCACCTACAGCAATTATTGGAAGTCATTAATGAATCTGGAGGTTGCTCTACTTCTAAAGGCTCATCATCATCCCATGCCACCCTTGAATGGATCCATTAAATCCCACCAGTTTCCCTGTTTTCTTTTTAAGGTGTCTTATCACTCCAGACAGTAGGAATTAGGACTTTACCAGATGTATCCACTAGGAAGCTACTTGCCTTCAGCTTCTGGGGACTCTGCGATTGAAAAGGACTAAATGAAGGTTGTCTGGTGGTCTCATGGAAGAGACGTATCTGTCTGCTCCTGGACAGCTGTGTTCAAGCTTAATGATTTTATTTACTGATTTGATAACAAAAGCTAGATTCAGAGCCTGGACAGTTTCTAGCAAACAGAGAAATGCTGGATGTGACCAAAAAAACTCATTTTAGAAGATGCTGATCAAAAAGACTGGGATATTTTAGCTAACACATACTCTAAGAAACTATGCATAGAACCTCTTCTTCAGAACTTTTTCATTTTAACCAATTTACCTGAAACTTTCAACAGCCTCTAAATATCCAGCTTCTAACTATATAATCTTTGCTTTATGAAAGGAAACCCTCACAATCATTAGATAAAAAAGCATACACCTTTTGCACAGCCTTGCCCACGGAGGCAATTCAGTCACTTGTTCTCAGTTCACCATCACCTTGTGGTGGGCACAAGGCTTTGTTCAAAGCTTCCTCCTGATGCCAGCTAGATTCTCTGTTTAGATGCCTAGGTTTTTATATTTTGATCTCATTGACTCAACCTACATAAAAGAGTGAAGACATCAGTAATGCTGAACATCAAGGTCCCTAGTCCATTAGTCCATTAGTTTAGTCCTTATTTTGAGATATGATCAGTAATACATGTTTATTGCTCTCTTTCATTAAAGAAAGCTGTAATCTGCTTCTCTCTGGAGTTCATTATCTCTAGTTTTGATTTATTTCTATAATATGAGAAAACATGAGCATTGATGGAAAGAAAAGTAATCGTTCAGATAATTTTTTTGCTTAAAGTAAGACTTGACTCTGCTTTACTGAAAACTACTGAGGTCTAAAGACCACAGACTCCTCACAGCTTTCTGAATGCTCGTCTCTCTTTCCCTGCCTCTATTAATTATAAGATCTGCAGGGGGAGACAAAGCTCTAACAGTGCAACTGAGAGGACATGGATACCTGGTATCTTGTTGACTTCATCACATGATACATTTCTTATCCAAAGATGCAAAATTCATCACAGTTCTTCCAGTGAATGTGTACCTACTTTGCCTTACACATGTACTCGTGTTGTGTATCCCGTGTTTTCAGTGTATCTTGTTTCTTGTAGACTGTCTTCTCTTCATCAGCAATCACTACCTCTTCAAGAACAACAAAGAAAACAGTCTTTAGCTTGACCATGATGCATTTTGACATACTAATTCCCCAAAATCTTCCCAGTCTTCTTCCCCTTCCAAGAGTGTTCTGATGCTGCAACTGTAGACATACCCAGACCACTGGTCAATTAGTTTAATTGTCTTTATTTATGACAAAACTAAATACACCAGGGGTTGTTCTCTGGCACCAAGGCCATTCAATATGGATCAGCCTATATCCATGGAATCAAATTCTCTCACCTACCATTTCGGGGTAGCTTCATTCAAACTGCCAAATGAGAACTTTCTCTGACTGTAGCAGCTCCCAGACTTTTTGGGAGTTGCCGTGGACTTTGCTCTTGGGTCTGGACCATAGCTTGTGATGGACAGACAACTTAGTAGCGGAGGTGATCAACTTTCATTGCCAAGGCCTGTTATTTCTACTAAAAATATATGTTTTCTAATATAGATATATCCATCAGCTTTAGTTGATTCTTGACTCAGGTTCTACATCTGAGCTCTTTCCCCTGGAAGTCAACTGATAGTAATAGGTATTAGCATTGTTTTTGTTGATTTTATTGTTATTATTGTAATTTTTAGTATGGTTATTATTATAATTACTATTGCAATTATAATTAAAATTACAAGTTTTTCTTGATTTCAGGGAGATTTCTTCCCTCTAATTCAAATGTCTCAGCTTATCAATACCTGAAGGGGGCCTACAGAAAGGCTGGGGTAGAACTTTTTAATAGGGAACAGGATGGCAGGACTGCGAATTGGAAGAGGAGAGATTCAGGCTGGATTTAAGAAAGAAGTTCTTTACTGTGAGGGTGGTGAGACACTGGAACAGGTTGCCCAGAGAGATTGTGGACGCCCCCTCCTGGAGGTGTTTAAGGCCAAGCTGGATGAGGCATTGAGCAACCTAGTCTAGGTGTCCCTGCCCATGGCAGGGGTGTGGAACTAGATGATCTTTAAGTCCCTTCCAACCCAAACCATTCTATGATTCTATTATCTCATTCATGTCTTGGTGCCTGCGGTAGACATCCTCCTTTCCATGACCAGTAATTTTCTTGGTACTACAAAGTGGACACTTACTCTACTGCTGAATCTCAGCATGTTCAGCACACATGTCAGCACTGATGGGGAAATTATCTGAGATACTGACCCTGGTGTCCCTGCTGACTAAGGTATCAGGCACAGTGCCTGCCTGCCCACTGTGCCCACATTTAGAAGAGCTGCAAGGCACAGAGCAAAGGAGCTGCTCCTCATGTAGGGCTGTCAGCAGGGAATTGTTGCTCTTTCATCCTGCTCTTTCCCAGCATGAGGCTTCAGGGTGGTGACAAAACAGCATGCTTTTCTTGTCCATCAGGACGAAAGGCAGGTCTCCTCGCTCAGGCATGTTTATCTTTTGTCCATCCACAGCTCCCAGCTGCAAAGCTACACTGGGAAATCCTATTTCCCTTCCAGCACAAATCACAGGGGAAGAGGATGCTGCTCCTCTTTCCTCCTTCTCTACATTGACATTCGCTTGAAGAAATGTGACACTATAAAAAGTGTTGTACCCCCAGGCGGGGGGTTCATCACAGCAAGAGTTGGACCATGTGGGATGTATACACCATGATCTGTATTATGTTAGCTGGATTCAAATCACCTGCAAAGAGACATCACTTTTCAAGCATCCATGTGTGTTTCTGGTTAGTTTTATTTTCTGTGTCTTTATTCACCCTAAGGAGTAAGAACTTCTACTTCCAACCACCCCATTTTTCAGCAACCTTCCTTCACACGTGAGATGAGCACAGTGTTACTTATTGCTTGGGATGTGGAGCTGAAGCATTTAATGCTAAAATTTTTCCTACTGGTTGACAATTTTAAAGAAGCTGGAGAGAAAAATAGTAATATATTTGGCTTAGAGAACATAGAATATGTTGAGTTGGAAGGGACCTTCAAAGGTCATCTAGACCAACCCTGCTTCAGTGAGCAGGGATATCTTGTACTAGATCAGTCTGCTCAGAGCCTCATCAAGCCTGGCCTTGAATGACTTCAGGCCTCCACCACCTCTATGGGCAACCTGCTCCAGTGCCTCACCACCCTCATTGTACAGAAGCCATGCCAAGATTCACATAAACTTGTCTGGGCTCAGCTGGAGACAGAGAGCTCAGAAAGAGTGCAGATGTCTGCCAAGAAACCAGGAGTGACTTGATATGTCGCTCCTGTCATGAGTTTTCAGTTACAGTGCTGAAGGTTCATTTATGAAAGAGGCTGGTAAGAATACTTGTGAGAACACTGGTGGCATTAACATGACTTTCAGATACATCATTGCCAATGACCAAAAAGAAAAAGAATCAAGAGAAGAACTGAATCTTTTTGTTTAAATACCTGTTTGGGTAGCTCAGTTAGGAAATCATCAGATTCCTCATCTGACGATCCAGGGTTCAAGTCCCTGTCCTTGCATGGGGCTTGTCAGAGTTGAGCTGATGGTAAGACTTNAAAAATAGTAATATATTTGGCTTAGAGAACATAGAATATGTTGAGTTGGAAGGGACCTTCAAAGGTCATCTAGACCAACCCTGCTTCAGTGAGCAGGGATATCTTGTACTAGATCAGTCTGCTCAGAGCCTCATCAAGCCTGGCCTTGAATGACTTCAGGCCTCCACCACCTCTATGGGCAACCTGCTCCAGTGCCTCACCACCCTCATTGTACAGAAGCCATGCCAAGATTCACATAAACTTGTCTGGGCTCAGCTGGAGACAGAGAGCTTAGAAAGAGTGCAGATGTCTGCCAAGAAACCAGGAGTGACTTGATATGTCGCTCCTGTCATGAGTTTTCAGTTACAGTGCTGAAGGTTCATTTATGAAAGAGGCTGGTAAGAATACTTGTGAGAACACTGGTGGCATTAACATGACTTTCAGATACATCATTGCCAATGACCAAAAAGAAAAAGAATCAAGAGAAGAACTGAATCTTTTTGTTTAAATACCTGTTTGGGTAGCTCAGTTAGGAAATCATCAGATTCCTCATCTGACGATCCAGGGTTCAAGTCCCTGTCCTTGCATGGGGCTTGTCAGAGTTGAGCTGATGGTAAGACTTGATTATCTGAAAGCTACCTTGCAACCTATATAATTATGATCAAGCAGTTCTTGAGACAGCAGATATCCTTAAAAACCCTTAGCTGATCTTCCCAGTGTCTGTGGTTCAGACCAGTGTTTCATATAATCATTGATTAATTTGTGTTGGAAGGGAAATTTTCAAGTAGATCAGGCTGCTCGGAGCCCCATCCAACAGATCCTGGACCCTTTCCAAGGATGTGACCACTACTTCTCTGCTCAGTGTTTCACCACTCTCACTCTAAAAAAGCTTTTTCCTTACATCTAGTCTAAATGTACTTCTTTGTCAGTTTAAAGCCATTACTCCTTGCCTTATCACTCCACTCCCTAGCTTTCCTGAAGCCCCTTTGGGGCCTGGAAGGGGCTCTAATGTCTCTCCAGAACCTTCTTCAGGCTGAACTCCCCCAATTCTCTCTTTGCAGTTGAGGTACTCCAATCCTCTGACCATTTCCCGTCAGCTGCAATATAAACAGTTTTTGGTTTGAAGTGTATAATAACAAACAAAAAAAATACCCAAGCAAACAAATAAAAGCTCTCAGAAAACTAAAACCTAAACCAAAACCTAGTTAAAATAGAGGAAATGTGCTTCATAGATCTTCTGTTTGTAAACACCTTTAAGCAAACACTAGAGATGAATGAGTAGTTTTCCTACTTTCATTTCAAGACAATATCAAACCCCCAGTCACTTCACTTCACTGCAATTGCAGATTAGAAGGGTTTATACATATATAAATTATAGATATCTATATATAGATGAGATACTAAATGACACAAAGCACTGAGAGAGGGAATGAAACAATACTGGCTCAGAATAAAGTGCTGATTCTTTATTCAAATGCAGAAGCTCTCTCTTGGGATGATCTAATTTAAATTTCAGTCTTGGAAAAAACAATGTCTTTCAGTGGGATGTCTGTACACTGCTATATTTCACTAGGCAGACTTCTACAGATAATGAAAGATAAGAACACAGGTATGTCAGGAAAAACAAATGCAGTAAAATCCTCTAAAGGCTATGCTGGTGTAGAGGTAGCAAAACTCTTTTTTTTTTTAGAGGGGCTCAAAGGAAATTGGAAATCTTTCTGCTGGACATGAACATTTACAGCCTACACTGTTACCAGTGCTCTGCAGTGAAGCTACTGGGGTTTAGACATAACATTCCTGAATACATAAAAACCCAGTGTCTGCCACATAATTACAATCTGATATGAGGGAAATAAATTATTTTGTTAATTTCCCACTTTTCCATCAGTAAAATGGGGATTGAAACAAAAGGTTGGTGTTTTTTTTTTAATTAGTCTGATACAATTCTCAGCTTGGAAGTGATGTCTATTCAATATTTCCAGATTTGTAGCTTTCAACCAAGGAATCAAAGTGACAGAATAGTGTAAACAAGTATTTTTTTAGTAACACTTTCCTTTATGTTCATAAAAGATATTAATTATTGCTATCTGCATTACTAAATTAGGAAATGCTGAGAACAGAAAGAAATCTGTTGTTCCTAAGTAAAACATGAATTACGTTTGGGACTGGTAATCATGGTTTCCATGGCATAAACTGTCTGATTATTTATATATTTACTTTTACATTCCTTTGCATGTGAGAGAAATGGAAGCAGACATTACCCAGGAACATGCCTGTATGTGAAACCCTACAACATCTCTGTTCAGGTCCAGCCCTCAGATGGTGAAGTTGAGAAGCAGCTTCCTGTACAGCCAAAGATCATTTTCCTGGACAAGAAGGTAGGATCTGCCCCTCTGTGAATGGATCATCTTATTAGTTCTATACGATTTTGATATTTTTAAGCAATCTAAAAGCTATGAGATGGACCTAAATATAGCATAGGATCGCTCTGTGAATAAATATGGCAAAGGAAAGATCTTGATTTTCATATCCACGTGTCAGGTTTTCTACTAGACTGTAGAACCAGTGGCCCTCTAAAAAAATGCAAAGACTGTAAGCTAATATTTTAATATACATATATATTGCAGGATCTAGATCCTGCACGCAACTGGGTAATTTAGGCATCAAACCTAGATTAGTTTCTTTCACTGAGTGTGTGAGGAGCTTAAATCTTCCATCTGACTAAAAAATCAAACTGAATCTTCTGTTGATTCAGTTTGAGAAGTCAACACCTTTGGAGACATTCAAAAGCCATTGTCCTGGGCATCCATCCCCTTCCACGTGGCCCTGCTTCAGCAGACATGTTGGACCAGGTGACCTCCAAAAGTCCCTTCCAACCTCAGTAATGTTGTGATTCTGTGAACTCAGATGCTACAGAAATCATGATCTCAAAATTAACTATTTCTCTTAGGTGATGTGAATGTGACCTTAGATGTCTCAAATGAAGCAGAAAACCTTAACAGATTTTTATTGAAAAGATCTGAAGCTGATCATGGAATTGTTTGTTGGAAAGGACCTTAAAGATCATCTAGTTCAAATCCCCTGCTATGGTCCCCACTAGACAAGGTTGCACATCAGGCTTTCTCGTGCAACCTGTCATTGAACACTTTGAGGGATGGGGAATCCACAACTATTAAACCCCTGTTAAGATCCCTGTTAAAACCATTAAAACTTTCATTCCTCCTGTTGAGGTGACAAGACCTTAATTCTTTTCTTTTTCTTCCCAGGGTCAAAGGGTTGACAAACTTGGGCCTCCTTCAGAACCCTGGGTTGTGTCAGCTCACCTCAAGGGCTCCTGTGAGGGTGTGCTGAAAGGTTTGGATGCATTTTCTTATAGCAAGGGTGATAGGAAGAATGCTTTGTGGAATAGTGGTGAAAAATTTAGGAGTTGTCTCTGAGAAAGACTGGATTTGAAAGATTGTCTTTGGAAAGGAAAAAAGAAGGTTAAGGTAGAAGCTTGATGACCTAGTCACGTGCTAAAGAAAGAGAAGCTTGTTTTTGTATTCTCATATTTTGCAGCTTAAAGAGAGTATGTCCGGTATTTTACCTTGAAAGACTTATCTTCAGTAACAAAAAGAAAAGAATGAAGAATTAGAAATCCTAATACCCAGTTTTCAGCCAATGTTACAGTCAACAACAACGTGGTTGTCCCAGCAAAGGATATTTACAAGTGTAGTTAGAAATTACTGCTTACTGCTTTTAATTGGCCTCCATCAATATGAAAATTTATTTCAGGAGGGATCTAAATGTTTCCCTTCTGGTCCTCACTTACCAGTAGACCTAAAATCACAATTAAGTTTAAATGTGGGAATATTTCCCTTGAGATTATTCAAGATATGAACTTGCTTAGATAAAGAACCTACATCACTGAACCAAAAACCTATGGATGCTTGTAATTCTTTAATCTAGACAGTAGAAATTATATTGATTGTAAAATAGCCTAATTTTCATTGCTGTAATCTTAATATGGAAGCAAACAGTGCACACACTGAAAAATGAGGTTTCCTATTACCTGTTAAGCATTTTGTTTGCACTAAAAGCCATCTATGTGTTAGCTTTGACTCGAACAGCTCACATTTGGAGAAGGTAAGTGTCCTCATGCTACTGATCCAAGCTTCTCAGCCTGTCAATGCATATTTCTGTTAATTAGAAATTCTTCCTATCTCACCATACTCCAGGTTGACTCCTGTTGTTTCTCATGCCTTTTCAAGCTGATTCACCTCATAGGTTTAGAAATATGGATCTAGATGAACCTCAAGTTTTTGGAGCAGCTACTGTGTAACAGAAAGGAATCACAGAATCATACAGTTGGAAGTCAAAGGTCACCTAGTCCAACTCCCCCTGCAGTAAGCAGAAACATCCTTTAGTCGATCAGGTTGCTCAGAGCCTCATCAAACCTAGCCTTGAATGTCTCCAGGGATGGGGCTTCAACCACTCCTGGGCAGCCTGTTCCAGTGTCTCACCACCCTCATGGTAAAGGGAAGAGAGAAGGGAGGGAAGAGGGAAGGAAAGAGGAGAGGAAAGATAAAAGGAATGAAGGAAGAAGAAAAATAAGACAAAAAGAAAAATAAGACAAAAAGAAAGAAAAGAGTAAGAAGAAAGAAAGAAAAAAAGAGGAGAGAGGGAGAAAAAAAGAAGTAATTGGAGAGAAGTGCACTTCACATTCTTTAAATGATACATGCATCAAATTAATAGTCAATAAACTCCAGCTAAGAAAGAACTGTGTAGTACAGATGTTCTGCATGTAATAGTTTGCTGCAGTTTTTTCCTTTGACAAATGTCCTTATTGCACTTGTCTTTTGAAGCAAATGGAAGCAGCATTTAATCGAAATGGCTCTCGTCTAGCACACTGAGGCTGCTTCATCTGACAGCAGCCAAACTGTCTCGTGGAAAGTAGTTTAGCTCCAAATTAGCTTGCTTCTACGTTAAATACTAGCTCGCCTGAGAGATCTTTGTGAAGACTCTCATATATATCCATAATATTCTGAGCTTTGAAGCATATGTGCCCGAAAGCTGAGACAGTCTCTGTTGAGAAGTACAGTACAGTACTCCAGGCTTCATAGTAGACTAGAAATGGAGGTTATAAAGTATTTGAAGGTAGATGACAAGGCACTCAGAAAAAATCAGTGTTACAGTGAGTATCAGAGCCAAGAAAAGTCTTGGTAGTCTGGGCAGATACTGTCATAAGTAGGATGCATGGTAGTAGATAAATAGTAGATAAACAGATGAGCCAGGATCAGACTGGAGCGATCAGATAAATCTAGATTCCCACATCATTTCCATTCACAGTATAATTTACTGCTTACTTATACATCACAATGAGTTCTGGAGACTCAAATGATATTCAGAGTTTGGTGTTAGATGCTGGACAAAACCAGAAAAAACCATATACTTAGACAAAACCAAGTAGATTATTAATACATTAAATAATACTAGATCATGAAGAGGGAAGTCTTTTACATTTCTCTTGCTAAATCATAAAAATTTTACAATTTCTGGCTCAGAAGTCAATACCTCAACGAAGTAATCTCCATAGGTAGTTCACATTGCAACTTCTCTGTTTGGAGGCTGTAAGGGTTTGGACAGGGCATGCCAGTTCTTTAGTGAAAAAGAACAGATCCCGGCACTGTTTAGTTTGTGTCACATAAATATAGACACAAAAGATAGGATAAGAACAGTGAGAAATTGTCCTGCAGCCTAGCATGCCATCATAAAACTTGCTCCAATCTGAACACTCCTATGCATTTGTGACTGCAAGATGTCATAGAAGCATAGAGTTGGAAGGAACCTTCAAAGGTCATCTATTCCAACCCTCCTGCAGTGATCAGGGACATCTTGCACTAGATCAGGTTGTTCAGAGCCTCATCAAGCCTGGCCTTGAATGTCTCTGGCAATGGAGCCTCCATCACCACTCTGGGCAACCTGTGCCTGTGTCTTGTTGCCCTCATGGGTGAGAACTTCCTAATGTTCTGTGCTGCTTAATAGCAGTGTGATATTAAACTACCTGCTTCATAAAGCAAATGGTTACTACATACTGTCTTTGTTTAGGAAAAAGCCTATGTATGTGATCAGTGGAGCAAGTCCAGCATCCTAGGGAAATTTTGCCTTCTCACTCCCACCTGAACCAACATTTTGAAATGTGTCAGTCTTTAGGATATTTTACCTCTCTCTCTCCCCTAGAGTCTGAATGAAGCCTAGACATGATCAGCATCACTCAAGGTCCAGGGCTTGCCTAGTCCTTAAAGCTACACACAATAAAATGGAGCTCTAGTTGCAAAGAAAACTTTCAACATGAACCTCCATTCATTGTAATACTCCCATTAGAGTTTTCAGATACCAGTCTTCTATGGGAAAGTCACCACAGACATTTTTCAAGTCCACGTTTCTTTTGAAGCATCTGAGAGGACAGTTCAAAATGGCTCAATGGTAGGACTGGAACTAATATAATCATAGAGCAGGTTCTCAGAGAAGTTGTGGATGCCTCATCTGTGGAAGTGGTTGAAGACNTTGAAATGTGTCAGTCTTTAGGATATTTTACCTCTCTCTCTCCCCTAGAGTCTGAATGAAGCCTAGACATGATCAGCATCACTCAAGGTCCAGGGCTTGCCTAGTCCTTAAAGCTACACACAATAAAATGGAGCTCTAGTTGCAAAGAAAACTTTCAACATGAACCTCCATTCATTGTAATACTCCCATTAGAGTTTTCAGATACCAGTCTTCTATGGGAAAGTCACCACAGACATTTTTCAAGTCCACGTTTCTTTTGAAGCATCTGAGAGGACAGTTCAAAATGGCTCAATGGTAGGACTGGAACTAATATAATCATAGAGCAGGTTCTCAGAGAAGTTGTGGATGCCTCATCTGTGGAAGTGGTTGAAGACTGGTTGGATGGGGCTTTGAGAACATTGTGTAGTAGGAGCTGTCTCTACCTATGGCAGGTGGGTTGGAACTAGATTATTTTTGAAGGGAAGTCCAGTCATTCCATGATTCTATGAATATGCCCAAATGATGAGGTTAAACACTGACTAAACAGTAAAGGGTCAAAACAATCAGCTTTTAAAACATCCGTTTAAGACAGAAAATACTTAGATTCTCACTAATTCTCTCCTAACCTTGATGTCACAAAAGACATGAGTTCAATCATCTGGAATTTCCTAGCATATCTGCATATGCTACATTAGCTTTGCTTGATCTTCTGAACAGCTATATTCATGCTACACCCCCACAACACAGATACATAGAGGAAATTACATTTCAAAATGAGCTGAAGGAATAAAGCAAGATTCAGAAGGCAAGGTCTTCCAGTCCATCAGGAATTTGTTGTCCAAATACCTCTGAAGACTAGATCCTATGTGAAATTTGTGGGATTAGACAAAACATTTACAAATTAGGAAGGACATAATATAGGCTTTCTGGAGTCCCCTTAAAGTCTCTGCGAGTCTTAGGGAGTACTCATCTGGACACTGTTAATTGCTATGAAATTTATTATTACTCTGCAGGGCTCACCCAAGTTGAGGTCATAGAAGGATGTGCAAGCTTTTCCAGTCTGGCTGTTTCTAACTCGGGTACAAACTGGAAACTTGTGTTCACTGTCATATCACCTCCAGGTAAGATCCATTTGCTGCGTGTTTGTTTGATTTTTTTTTTTCTTTTAATCTGTTAAATTAACTTAAAATTCTCCAGGTGTTCTGAATTAATGGAAAGAGTTAAGCTATGGATTAATGAGTGGAGCAATGCCAAACCTCTGAGTAGCTTGACTGTTGATACACTTCCAAGCTGACTTTACCCAGGCAGCAAGAGACTTGAGTGATTCTTGCACTATTCATGCAAGATCCTCAAGGTCAAGATGATTTATTACAGAGAAATATTGCCACAGAAAGATGCCTCCTCTTCCTTGACTGCCTTGCTACATGTCCTATGTAGGAATCAGGAAGTGATTTAGGGAACAAAAAAAGCTCTCTCTATTCCTTACATTCTGAAGGGTAGAATTAGGGCTTATATCTCAGTATTCCACTCCTTAAAGTTCAGGTGCTGAGACTCAAGGAATTTTTGACCATAGAAACTATGAATAGCAGCTGGCTTGGTTCTGATTTCATTTACAGAAAACTTCAATATCTCTCAGTGAAGATCATTACCCAAAGTTTGTATTCATCAAGAGACTAAATATTTACCATGCTAACTGCAGAGACTGACATTCTTAATTTATAATGCTCATTATCAGTATGGTGGAAAGTACTAACAAGTTCATTGGCTTTTTACTGCATATCACAGATTTAAACTCAACAGTACTAAATGTTTCTGGGTTCTCCATAGCTTACATTGACACAAATCACATAGAGACTGTAAAAACTATGTATGACACAGTACTTTTCTCAATGCAACCAGTTTCTTTGTCTTGCTTGGCTGAATGTGCACATTTTCCATCTGGGAATGCTCTTTTTGGCCTGAGAAATCAAAACTTTGTGATTGTATTTTCTGGATTTGGTAGTCAGCTGGACAAATTCATGGAAGAGATGTTAAAGGCTGTTACATACAAAGAGACTGTGTCTCCTTCAGGTAGTGTTGAAAGCTTGAAACTTAGACTAGAGAAGTATTGTTTCATATTTGCTTTTTCCTGGTACTCATTCCTAAATAAATATTGTTGGTTAATGTTGGATCTGAAAATAGATGAAATTATCAGTTGTTCCTGCATGCATTTTTAACACCAACATCACTGTCCAAAGGCTTTAACTTGGTGTTTTAACTGTGAAACCAGTGTTCTTACTTTTGTAATGAGCTCTGACTGCTTTGAATTCTTAGGTGCTAAGTTTACTGTGCTCTCTCGACCATTTACCATCTTCCCTGGACCCACGGGAGTGAAGACCAGCATGGTCCTTGTTGTTATTCTGAGTTCAGTAGCATCCGTGTTCATCCTCACTCTTGCTTTCTGCTGGTTCAAGAGAAGCAAAAGCAACAGTAAGTTGTAAACACCCACTAAAATTTAAACTTGCAGACTCAAAGAGGATTCAGACAGTGGAACTCTGAGAAAGCTCTAAGAAGTTGAGCAATTAGCAGTGAATTCCGTAATTCAGAGTTCTACAGTTTTCTGCCCGTAACATGGATGTCAGTCCTGTCTGGAAAAAAATATAGCTGTATGTGAAATATGGTCAACAATCAGATTTCTATAACACAAGCAAGGAATTGAGAAAGTAAGGAAATGCTTGTTATGATCTCAGTGATCTGCTCTGCCACCGCATTTCCCCAATAAAGGATGATAAAGCAAAATATTGCTGCAGTGAGGTTGCGTAAAGCCTTGGTGCTGACCAAGGATCAGGCACAGCCACCAAGTGAATGCCACCGAGACAGTGGCCCAACCACACTTGCATCCTGTATCACACTATAAGCAGCATAGAATCATATAATCTTAGAATCACAGAATGTGTTGAGTTGGAAGGGACCTTCAGAGGTCATATAGCCCAATCTCCTTGCAGTAAGCAGGGACATCTTGCACTAGATCAGGTTGCTCAGAGCCTCATCAAGCGTGGCCTTGAATGTCTCCAGGGATGGGGCCTTCAACACTGCTCTGAGCAACCTGTTCAAGTGTCTCACCACCCTGACAATAAAGAACTTCTTCCTAATGTCTCTTCTAAACCTGCCCTACTCTAATCTAAAACCATTGCCCTTCATCCTGTTGCTCCATGCTCTACCAAACTGTCTCTCCCCAGCTTTCTCATAGGCCCCCTTCAGGTACTGGTAGGCTGCTGTGAGGTTTTACTTCTCTTCCTTCTCTAGGCTGAACAGCCCCAACTCTCTCAGCCTGTCCTCATAGCAGAGGTGCTTCAGCCCTCAGATCACTCTTGTGGCCCTCCCTCCTCAAATTGTCCATGTTGTTCTTGTGCTGTGGGCTCCAGAGCTGGTCACAGTAACTCCAGGTGTGGTCTCATGAGAGCAGAGCAGAGGGGCAGAATCACCTCTCTTGATGAGCATCATACGAGTCAAAGTGGTGTGGGAAGACTACAGCTTCCCTGGGCTTCTGCCCTGGGCAAATCCACACCTCTACTGATTTACTTTGAGATTGCTTTCATTTTTGCATTGACCATAAAAAGTTACCTCAAGGATGAAAGCATGAAGTTATATTTGTAAAAGAAGTGAAGACAAAAGGATATAACTTGTTGGTGGCTTGACAGGCAAACAGCCATTTTATGCTTTTGGATATGTTGAGAGTTACCAATAGCTTGACCATTCAGACATGCTGTCTGAATTTGGGACATAGCCTAACATACAAGTCCTAGCCAAATATACACAGTGGAGGAGCAAGTGCTCATCCCAGTTGATAAGACATCTCCCATTAGTTTCAAGACCTTCTCACTAGTTTCTCCTAACTTCTGCTTTCAAGTAACTTTGCAAATCCGGGCTAAAAGATCTTTTACCTAGACTCCACCATGACCACTAGCTCCAGTCAGGTCTGAATTACCAGTGTTACTGAACACAGCAACAATAGGGTAGGATCCCTAATAGCAATTGTGGTATGAATGTAACAAACTCCCTCTGTTTTTAGGCAGAAAGAACACTTCTAGATTATCTGTTAATTCACCCAAAGTATGTTGTTGCTTGCTGCTCAGCTGTGGGTGGATTGAGAGTGATGTGACTGCATGGGGTTTTTTTTACAGAAAACAGGACTGTACATGCTGATGTACCAAAGGATAAAGCATCCCATAAACATGCACAGCCTCATGCAGCTCCCATCCAACCTTGCTATAACCAAGGAGAAAACAAAAGTGATGTGCCTGTAGCACCAGGTAAGACTGTGGTTCGACAGTAATTCCATTTTATAAACTATCAGACACAAAAAGTTGATTTAGGATTCTTAATAAACTAGATTTGTACAAGATCCATGGTGCAATTCTCAGAAGGACTATCACTTTATTATTTCCTCCTCCTCCTTTTCCTCCCTGGTGTCTTTCTATATGTCATTTTCATAGTATCATAAAATCATAAAATGGTTTGAGTTGGAAGGGACCTTAAAGATCATATAGTTCTCAACCACCCTGTCAAGACCATGGACACATCCTGCTAGATCAGGTTGCTGGAAACCCCATTCATCCTGACCTTGACCACTTCAAAGCATGGAGATTCCACAATTTAACTCTTTTTTGTCTCTTTTGTGTGAAATCTTAACTCCACTGAAGGCAGCATCCCAATCCTCCTTTTGCTTGATGAGTCCATGATTTAATGTAGAATGTTTGGAGTAGGGCAGGGACCAACATACCCGCAATGTCCCCATCATGCCTGGAGCAGGCATGCTTCTCCCCAGCCAGGTCTCCAACTGCAGCAACAATAACTGTACAATTTTTCAAAAGCTCTGGGTAAGTTTCCAGGCTGTGGAGGACAGCGAGGTACACTGGGGGTAAGACCCATTTGCATGGTCTGCATTGCCTCCACCACTCACTGGACCTTCATGCTGTACTTTATGAACTGTATGCCCAAGCCAGCACCCCAAAGCATCTCCATTCCTACCCCCAGCCCCCCTAGTGTGTCCCTCAGGGTCCCTGCCACAAACACCCTCCTTCTGCATGCCTTCTCAAGACTTGTCTTTTCATCATCTGCTGATCAAACACGACTTTTTCTGAGGTCACAGAAAAGCAGACAGCCTCAGGACCATGAGACTGGCAGTAGAAAGTACTGGCTTCCCTTGCTGTGATTGTGAAATGTTCTTAGAATAGTTGAGTTGCAGGATTTTTTTTCTCTCACCTGCCAACAGCACAGATCTAAGGGCATTCGGATAACCCTGCTGAACTGCTCACTTACTCTGTTTTGGGAATTTCTTTTTCCTCCTCCTTCCCAAAGTCTGTGGATTACATAAGAGGCAGGAAGAGGCAAGCTGGAGCTTTATCTCCTTTTAATTAACATCTATCACAAAAGCAGAGGGGGAGAAAGAGAGAGAGAAGGAGAGAGGAAATTCTGCAGTTTATGTGTTTTGATATTTGCTGTACTCCTCCAAAACACAGCATTCAGCTGTGTGCCTCAGGATACATATCTGCTATAAATTCATTTTTTATCTAATTTGTCTGAGATCTAAGCTTCCTGTGGAGGTCTGAGATCAAAGGATCTGATTCTGTCTGATGTTGGCTCTGACACATAATGCGTGCTGACTTAGTTCTGTCTATAAACTCGCAGTGGGAGGCTGCCATTCTCCCTTGGCACCTTTACATAGTGAACTTTCATTTTGGCTGGGGAGGCTGACAGGTAGAGCGTTGATTGGAGCCATCGTGTAAATAATTCATAGGAAAGATTTTTTTTTTTTTTTTTTTTTTTGTCAGAAATAGGCAATCCAGCCACTTAAAGTCTTTTAGGAATAGTTGCAAGAGAAAAAGATTCCCCGATATGTTCAAATCTAAACAAGGATAACAATATCTTAAGTGAATTTAATACATATGTCTTAGAAACATCTAATGTTTGATTTCCCCATATTTAAAGTGCTGTTGGTTTTGGAGAGAGAGAGAAAATCAAAGCTGCAGTCTTTTTGCTTCTGCTTTATAGCTGTTCCCCCTGTAAGAAATCCCACCTCTTTAATACAATTAAGTGTTTGGATCTTTATTATTAATCACCACAGTAGATGTTATAAGGCAGAGATTGATTTTGATTGACTAACTCAACAACGCAACAGCACCTAAAGGTGGAGGAACATCTTTCTTGCACTTTATTCCAGTGGTTCACCACCTTCAGCATTGTAAAGTTGCATCCTATAGCAGCTCACATTTCCTAGCTTCAATTTCCAGTCCTTTCAGGTGTTATACCTTATCCTTACCCTAAACTCCTTGGCCACTGGCACTCAGAAATCACCCTTTATGTGCCTGAAGAGGTTCTCCCACTAAGAGGTTCTCCCACTCTGTAGAGAGGGTCTGCTACTAGGATGATCAAATCAGTTCCTCCTTTCTACCAGTTTCCCACCTCTTTCAAAAGTTCATCAGAATGAATTTTAGTTTTAATTCCAAACCACTGGGGAAACATCTAGTATCAGTGGTAGTGTCTGGTACTGCTTAACATCCCCATCTCTGAGTATTATTTCCCATATGTAATTACTGTCTCAACTCCATCCATCAGCTTAATCCAGTTAATCATATGCTTTGTTGACATTGTATAGTTTGCATTTAATTTAAAAAAAAACCAGAATGCTTTATATTACCATGTCACTACTATGTCAACCCAAGGTTGCTCATATCCATAAAAAATTTAGCTTCCTACATTAATTCAAGCTCACTTGAAAAAACTATTTTCACATTTGAAAACTGTGATTTTGAAGATGAAGAGGGCATCAATTCATATGAACAAAAAGCATGAAGCTTAGCTATAGAGATTATGACATGATCCTCATGTTTATAGAATCATGGAATTCTTAAGGTTAGAAAGAACCATTAAGATTATCAATTCTTAGAGATTATTACACCTTTATGATTAACCAGTTAACCCAGAACTCATCATCACATCTATATGTCTTATAAATACCTCCAACTGCTACCCTGGGTAGCCTGTTCAAAACTTGATACTTGATAACTCTTTCAGTGAAGAAATTTTTCCTCCTATCCAATCTAACTCTCCCCTGGCACAGCATAAAGCCATTTTCTCTAGTCCTGTTCCTTTTTACCTGTAAGTACAAGAGACCAACTCCCAACTCACTACACCCTCCTTTTAGAGAGCTGTAGAGGGCAAGAAGGTGTCTTCTCGGCTTCCTTTTCTCCAGACTGAACAATCCCAGCTTCCCCAGCCCCTCCTTTAAAAATGGAATTGAAAGCTATGCATGTACAAGTTGAAAAAAAGCTGCACTTAACAGGAAAAATCAAGCATAAAGAAATAGGGAAATCATAGAAAATAAATGAAGGGAGAATTAGTTCAGCAAATAGAGAGCTCCAATTAGTGAGTTAGAGAAAGGAAGAAGGGAAGGAATCTGGGCAAAAAGTCCAAGAAGCCAAGGGAAGAAATGTCATCAATTGCTAAGGGTTAAACTTTAAGGACAAATCTGAAAAATAAGGAATGGTAGCAATACATTTTCTGGGGTCATTTGAGATAAAGACCATGCTGATGCATGGACTACAGAAGCTGATGCTGTCCACTAACGAGACATAGAATCATAGAATCTCATAGAATCATAGTATCATAGAGTTGGAAGAGACCTTCAAAGTCCAACCCCCTGCACTACATCAGGTTAGCAGAGCCTTATCCAGCCTGGTCTTGAATGTCTCCAGTCATGAGTCCTCCACAACCTGTCTGAGTAGCCTCTTACAGTGCCTCAAGAACCTCTTCCTAATGTCTAATCTAACTCTGCCCTGCTCTAGGTTCAAACCATTGCCCCTCATCCTATCGCTCCATGCCCTGCCCAGCTTTCTTGTAGGCCCCTTCAGGTACTGGTAGGTCTCCTCACAGTGTTCCCTTCTCTATTCCAGTGTGGACTGTCACTAGTTCTCGATTTGGAAAAAGTATAAAAGACTTGAGTCCAGGCTGGTTTTCTTTTATTTTCAAGAGGGGAGGGAGAAGACTGCAGGAATTTTACAAATGTTTTTAGCATCCAAATGCCACCCTTGCACTGAGGTGATAGTGCACACTGTCAACTCTGAAGCCATCTACTGCAACACTTCAAGTGATTCTGCCTCTGTGGTTGATAACCGTTTGATTTAATAACATGTAACCATTTTTAGTTTCCCCATGAAAAATACATTTTGGGATTTTTTTTTTTTTTGCATTTTTTCAGCTTAACTTTTTAAAATAGCACTGCAGGTCACAGATTCTGTCAAGAGTAGGATTTAAATGTAGGAAATTAAAATTTATGCCTTATATTACAGCCTGATTCACAGAGGGTTGGTATACTCTATAGATGTGTAGTGTTAAACTTGTCAACCTTAGGAAGACATAGCTCTAATCAGCTGTATTCTATATACTTTTAGCACTTACTGAAATTTGTTAACTATAAAAGATGCTCAAGGAGCAGTTATTATGTCAATAAGAATGAACCACCATTTTGGAAACAGCTTATGGTTGTTTGGTCAAACTAAAATTTGAGACCAGTTATTTCTCCAAGAGTAAATACCTTTTCTTTAATGCCTTCAACACATAGAAAAAGCATAGAAGATAGATGAAAGCAGGATCTTATAATTATATTGAAGCACAAATTGGTTTTGCTTTCATAGATACAAAAGGAACTGGAGTAACAGGACATGCCACAGGCCAACTGGAGGAGCTGAACACGCAGCCCTGTGAAGTCAAGCCAGTGAGAAAGATGAGGAATATCCAGCATAAGACAGGTGACAGAGACACACTTTCTTCAGCTAGGAAAAGTGACAGTCACCAACAGCTACAAAGAGTAACATCTGGTGACTCTCTGGAACATCAGCAGCCAACAGTCCCAGTGCACTCCAGCCAGAAGGATGGCCCCCAGCCTTCAGCTGGTTACAAGAAGGAAAGAGAGGAGACCAAACAGTTGCCCAAACCTCAAAATGATGTCAGAGAACATGTTGCCATGGTAGCAGCAGAGGTGCAAGAGTAAGAGATGTGATTTGTAGTGGTGGCCCAGTCAAAGCAAGCTTTGCCTGGCTTGTAGTTGATGTGAAGCTGAGTCTTTGTCCCTGTGGCTAGAGAAAAACATCCATATCAGGGTGGGGAACCAGTTGCCACACTGCACACATACAAAGGAACCTTGCCTGGATCTGCAGCCAACTGGGAGGCTCTGGCCATGTGTATAATGTTGACCTTTCTTAGCTCCCAAAACAGAGTGAGTGCATCCAAACTGCCTGTTGTGAATAGTCCCTCTAACACATTTAAATCTCTGCTGCTGAGTTTTTTGGGGGAAGTGCTAGCTGGCTTGTTAGGACACCTTGAATGCCTTCAGAAGTATTCAGGATTAATCTAAAAAGTGCAGATGACTGGATTTTGGACATTTTAAAATACCAGCACTGGTGTAGTCTTAGTGTCTAAAGCAATGCTGATTGTCTGTATGCATCTAAATAAATATATACAAATTTCCTTTTTTCTTCCAATCATGCCTTTAGCTTCATTCAAAGAATATCAATATGAGCATAATTTTTTTCCTTTCTCTGTGAAAATCCAAAAAAATATTCAAATTTCATTTCACTGCAACTTGAGTGTTTCCACCCATTTCACTATAACTTGAGTGTTAAATGTGTTCTTGCTATTTTTAATAAAGTATTTTTAATAAAGTATTTTTCTGACTTAAATCTTCACCGTGGCATTATTTCCTAACTCTTAAATCACTGCCTTGTTATGGACACTACTTTTTTAGAATTATGATAATAATACTGATGTTCTTGTATCGTGCAGAGAATTCCTCTGTGCTTTGCTTTACTGAGCTGGAAGATGAGGAACTTTATTATGCCCTCACTGTACCATAAAATTCTTGCTTCCAATGTGGCCTGGTGGCACAAGATAAAATTTATTTTCCTCTGCAGGAAAAATGCTTAATCAGAAAGAGTTTTCTGGCCAGATCAACAGTGGAAGAAAAGGTAAGAGACAGTGATTTCAAAAAAAAAAAAAAAAAGAAAACACAAACAAAAACCAACAAACCAAACCACCAACCAGTTAGTTTCATGCTGAAGCAGTCAAAGGTGCACATTCTGGGCAATGAGATACACAGATATAAAAATAAATAAATTCACAAAAATAAATTCACCAGCATTGGCTCCTGCCCTTTGTTATGTTTAAAACATCATTTTCAGGTGAAATCAGACTGGCTTAAGACAGTTGAGGACACAGATAATAACAATAACTTCACCTTTTTAACTCTTCCATGGCATGGAAAAGTAATTTCTTTCTGTATTTTCTGCTGAGACCAAAATATGTGAATCAGCATGCTAGATCCCTTAGGTTCACAACTCTGAATAAAAAGATACACCTTGCAGAGACATCCAGGTTCAGTGACATGATTTAGAGAGTTCCTTTCCTCCACATCTGGTGGCATCTTTCAGATACTTTTACATGGCAGATCTTTTCATCTCTGCAGAAATACTATTTCTCCATCTCCTGAACTCCACTCCCCTTCTGTAGTTCTACTCCAAGTGAGTGACAGTATCACATTCAAGCAGTGTGAAAAGATGTAATATATAATTACAAATGTTAGAATGCATGCAAATAATGGGGAATGCAAATTTTATGCAAATAGTATACAATGGAGCCTTCTTTTGGGGGAAAAAAAAATCAGACACATTGGAAACAGTTAAGGGCTTTAATTAATCCTTTAATTCATAATCCTTTGTTTATCCATACTTTGTTTACAGAATAAGTAATGCCTTGCACGTCTAGACCTCTAACGGAATAAGCAGGGCTAAAAAATGTTTAACTGCAGCATTATTGACCTTGATTTCCCATAGTGCTGTGCATTAACTGAATGAGAGGTAGGCATGGGGAAAAAAGTGTAAAAAAAGTGGAAACAAAATATCATGAGGAGTTATTGGTTGAACTGTGAGAGAAAGAACTCTGTCCACCCTGGCTTTGAATGTGTCCAGGGATGAAATAGGGTTTCAGTTCAGCTTTTCAAAGAAGCTTATAGGCACATCATGTCAGAGAAACATGTTTTAACACAACCCACATTCAGGACAGCTCTGCAAGGGACCCTAAGTCCATTCAGCAAATCTGCTTAGTCTTAACAAAATGCTGACTTAGAATCATAGAATGTGTTGAGTTGGAAGGGACCTTCAAAGGTCATCTAGTCAAAACTTCATCTGCAGTAAGATGGGATATCTTGTACTAGATCAGGTTGCCCACAGCCTCATCAAGCCTGGCCTTGAATGTCTTCAGGGATATGGCCTCCTCCACCTCGCTGGACAACTGGGTGAGTGTCTCACCACCCACATGGGGAAGAATTTCAAATATCCAGTCTAATCTTGCCGTGCTCTGATTTAAAACCATTTGCCCTCATGCTATCATTCCATCTCCTTGCAAACAGACCCTCCCCAGCTTTCTTGTAGGCACCTTCAGGTACTGGGAGGCCACTATAATGTCTCCCTAGAGCCTTCTTCAGGCTGAAAAGCTCCAGCTCTCTCAATCTGTCCTCATAGCAGAGGTGCTCCAGCCCTCAGCTCATCCTCTGGATTCTCTCCAACAGCTTCCCCTACACTGAACACCAAGAAAGTCTACAAAGCTTCAAAATGAATGTAAAAGTTTCTGCATCTGCCTGCCCAGATCCATACTCTGAGACCAAAAGTATTTCTTGACTGACATGTTAAATGTCAGTGAAATTTGACAAGTTTGGCTCCAGCACAGCCAAGGGCAAAAATTTCATTCAGTTTGCTGATTTGGGGTTTCCACCTGCTAACCTTTTTTCTGTAGTCACATCTCCATTAGCACTTGAGATCCTTTATTAATAGCAGTAAGAATGTAGCTGAAAGGATGCTAATTTTTTTCACTCAGCTCTCCAGGCTTGTCTGAATTCCTAGACAATGTATGGTCAAAATCATTCTTCATTTTCTTCCCCCTCCTATGTTGTGGAATTTTTTCCTCTTATGTCTGTAGTAGAGGAGTGCATTACAGACAAATTTGCCTAAGGCTTTGGGCCAGGGCTGATGAGACTTCAGGAAGATACAGGAACAGGCACATGGGTAGAAAAAAAGAAAGCCTGTGAAAAATTAAAATGACAAGCCTGGTTAGGGAGCAGAGATAACTGGTGATGTAGTAAAATTAATTACAGACTGGGTTGAAGGAATTGTGTGTCTAAGGCAAAATTAAAAAAAAAAAAAGAAAGAAAAGAAAGAAAAGCCAAATAACAGCAATGAGATTATAAACCCTTTCATCATCCCTCTATTCTATAGCTCTCCATCCCTATTTATTAGGATATTTTTATGGCATTTATTTCTATAGGATGAGTGGTATAAATGGAAAATAAAGGAAGCAAGTGTCTGGTCAGAAAGCAATTCTCTGGGCTTCTGATTCTGCAATGAATAGCCTTATTAATACTGAAATTATAGCTCAAAAGGTCTTGAGTGGAGTGAGAACTGTGAGACAAAACCTTCTCTGGATCAGGAAAGCTGCATGGTACATCACTCCAAGGGTGACTCTGAGTACTTAGTGATCCTACAGATCCACAGGTGGTTTAGTTGTAATTTTTGCAACCATTCGGCATTTGCCAGGACTTGAAATTATCCCAGCTAGGTACTAACCACAATGTGTAAGAAGTTGGACGATGATTTGTTGACCAACATTGTAAAGACAATTGCAAGAGCAGAAACTAGATACACCATAGGATCACCACAACACAGCAGCAAATGGTGTTTGCATGGGTATTTGTCTGATATATAAAAGAATTTTATATATCACCCTTGAGGAGTGTGGATGGGAGGTAGGTGCCACCTGAGAATACAAGAGTTCACATATTAGATGACATCACAGAACAAAACCATAGTTTGAGGTTGTTGTGGGGGGCAGTGAAAGTCCAAGGAGCATGCAGTTAACCTGGGAAGCACCCTTGATAGATATCATAGCTGCTTTTCATACAGTCACCAAATGGTTTGGTTGGAAAGGACCATTAAATGTCATCCAGTCTAACCATTCTGCAAAGAGGAGGTACATCTTCAACTAGATCAGGTTGCTCAGAGCCCAGTTAAACCTTACTTGGAATGTCTCCACACATGGGGCAACCATAACCTCTCTGGGCAATGTGTTGCTCTCCCTGGTCAACAGGGACTCATGTTTATTCTTCTGACTTTTCTAAATGTACTGCAAATTTTTCATCACACATGGCTATCTTCCAAGGTCTGTGGAAGTCCTCTGGGTTGCAGGGATATGACTAAAAATTCAGCTGAAATTTCATCTGAAAAATGAGAGTGAATAGTCCACAGAAACAAAGGAAAAGGAGAATATAGACGGAGTGCTCCTGCGGGCTATCTCCCTCCCCTTGTATAGTTAAACCTAATGCAGTGGGAGGTAACTGGTGTTTCCAGAAGAGGATTCCGTTTTCTCTGGGAAAAATAATTTCTCTGGAGTAAAGAGTTAGAATAGGCTGATGAGGACCCTGAACTTAAGTCCTCAATTAGAAACCTAAATTCAGGTGGAAAAAAATCAGGGATTAAAGCATAAGCACTAAACCCAACCAATTTCATTTGGGATCAACTGTGAAAGAACAGAAGGAGGTGACACTGCCAAAATAATGGTGTGGGAAGGCATCTCTGCAATAGTAATGTGGAAGATTCAGCCTGGAGAACTCTTGAGGGAGACCTCATAGTGGCCTACAAATACCTGAAAGAACCTACAAGAAAGCTGGGGAGGGTTTGTTTGGCAGATCATATATCAATAGGAAAAGGGGCAATGGTTTTAAATTATAGAAGGGCAGGTTTAGATTAGGCATTAGGAAGAAACTCTCACCTATAAGGGTTGTGAGACACTGGAACAGATTGCCCAGAGAGGTAGTAGAGGCCCCATCCCTGGAGGCATTCAAAGCCAGGTTTGATGAGGCTCTGAGCAACCTGACCCAGCTGGAGATGTCCCGCTTACTGCAGGGTGTTTGGACTGGATGACCTTTGATACTCCCTTCCAATTCTATGATTCTAAGACAGACCCAAACCAAATCACACTGCATTTATCCAAGAGAGGAACCACATGCCAGCTGAGCGTGGAGCATGCGCTGAACTGCTCTCTGCTTTGGCTGTAGATTGTGTCAGTAATTTCCCAGCATTTGTCCATCCTGAGGGATGGGTTGAGTGTGCTTGGATTAATTTGTGCTTTTCCCCTCAATATACCTCTGCCTCACAGAGTGCATTAAAGATGAGGCTGGTGCCCAGGACACGCCAAGTCTCACCACTGTCAAAGGGAGCAATGCTAAAAATATCCCATCCTTGCTCTCTCCCCCACCTCCACTGTCTCTCCCTCTCTTATGTGCTGACAAAAGTTATTTGTCGTATTCCCTTCATTCGGAGAGTGACAGGAGACCGGTGTCAAGTGAGAAAATGAAATGTAAATTTTATTAAACACCTTCTCATCTCTGTGTATCAATCCAGATTCCAGCCTAACACAGCAAATCAAATCCTGTCTTCACCAGCCCTGAGGGCGCACGAAGAATCATTTCTCCTTAATACCATTCCCTCCTAGTAAAATATTTTTCTGTTTAGTAAATGAAAATTTAAAATGCAAACCCTATTTTAATCCCAGAGAAAAGACATGCATTGCAGGGAGGAAGATGCTACATTTCATTCTGTTATGCCTCGTGCGTTCTTGTTTTCAGACACAGCAACAACGATTAGCTGAAGCATAAATTGCAACTCCCTTTTAAGACTTGCCCATCGGGACTTTTTATCTTCATGTCCACCACTGGGCTTAGTAGCTTATGAGTCCAACGATGATTTGGTATTCACTTGTTTAATCTAAAATTGCATGATCTACTGAAGTCTGAAAGACTGTTCCCAAGTGAGTGGCATTGGGAGGTCTATGCTGTGAGTCCTGATATTCCCCTTTCTTTGAAAATTGGAGTCTTGGTCCACTGTGAGGGGTTAAACTGTCAGAAAAGGAGGCTTTAATTCAAGGTTTCTTGTTGCTGAGCAAAATCATGGGTGATTTGACTTCCTTGACATTCATAGGCAGAGCACAAAATAAGTTGGTTTTATTCAGTAACAGTGTGAAGACACTTTTATCTGTTTATCCAGACTGTGTAGAGGTTGAAATCTGAACAGAGACAATACCTATATGAAATAACCTCTAAACACAAACCAGATTTTCCTTTACTCCCAAGAGGTGGCAGTGGAGAATATCAGTCACAGATTAACCAACCCTCCATCTCTGAGTGTTATGCTGGAAACCCTGGACTATTGCTCTCTGTGGAAGAGGAAAGCCAAGACCACTTACCTTTCATCTACTCGTTACCCCTAATTATTGCAAGTTAGACATCTACTCTAATCTAACTCTCCCTTGCATGTGTTTTTTATAATCAGATAAAAACTCGGTGTGAGGGGGGGGGTACTTCACTTTTCATGTACAGCTATTGAATGATGGGCTGTATCTCTTTCTGAAAGTGCCTGTGTCTCTGCAGGTATTAATTGGGGAGCTTAGGTGAGATGGTTGACTCCTAGCCTTGTCAAGCAGGCATTTCAGCTTAATCTAGCTGTGCCCACCCTACTTTCAGTGGGATCTTTCCCTTATTAGTTCCCAGCTCATCATAAGTTATTTTCTGATGAGAGAAGCAGAGTGAAGTCCAGAAATACTGCATAAATAAAAGTTTTATGCTGTCTTTTCCCCTCTGAAAATAGTTATCTGCTCTGTAATTGTTCCTCTTGGTACTAACTCATCCAGTATGATCTTGGAGGGGGTCTTGGGATTCATCTGGGTCTTCCACCTAATAGGTTGCAGGGATTCAGAGTTTCATCCATCTCATGATCCTAGGAGCTAACTGTAAGGTTCTTATCCTGAAGGTTCTGCAACAACTACCTGTAGCATCTAATTTCCAGGAGGCTGGGGGTTTAAGTAGTCCCCCAAAACTCTGGGAAAAATTGTAATAATTAAAAAAGCCATATATATAAAAATATGTATATATACTCCTGGCATTCTTTTCTAAATTGAGGTTTTCCCTTCAAAGAGAAATAGCGGACTCCTGTTAGCCCTAATCACTGCTTTTCCAAGCCCCATTAGAGGAAAAGGTATGCCATTGTCTATGAATCAGGAACAGAAGATATAAAAAGCAGGGAAGAGTAAAGCAACTCACTAAAGCTTGCACTAGGAACAACTGGAAAATAAATCAGCAAAAGCATCCATTTCCCTTGGTTGGCTGTCCCCAGACAAATTCACTACATCACGTTGACAGAGCCACATCCAGACTGGCCTCAAATGTCTTCAGAGATGGGGACTCCATCCCCTCTCTGGGTAATATGGGCCAGTTTCTCATCACCCTCATGGAGAAGAACTTCTTCCTAATGTCTAATCTAAACTCACCCTGCTCTAGTTCAAAACCATCGGACCTCATCCTAGCACTACATGCTTTGCCAAACGGACATTTCTTCTAGGGCCTTTCAGGGACTGGTAGGCTGCTATAAAGTCTCTCCACATCCTTCTCCAGGCTGAACAGGTCAAACACTCTCAGGATTTCTTTATAGCTGAGGTGCTCCAGCCCTTGGATCATACTTGTGGCCTCCTCTGGACCTTCTGTGTCAGGTCTATGTCCTTTTTACCTTTCCAACAGGTCCACATCTAAGTCTGTTTTAGATGGAGATCAGCAACAGCAAAAAAGTAATGCAGGGCAAGGCTTGCAGCTTGTGCACCAGCTGGTTATCATCTGTCCTTGGTTCAAGCCAGCATTCTGCCACCAACTCCCCTCTCCCACCTTAGGCCATTCAATTTCATGTCTTTGCCCCTCAGCTCCTCATGAGCAAAATGAGAATGCTAATAAAGATTTATTCCATTCCTCTGTCCACTTGCCTACTTGGGCTTCAGGGTCCTAAACACTGAGGCTGTTCATTACTTTCTCAAATGCAGCTGAATCCTGGCTTCCCAGTTGCTGTTGAAACCCCACTTGAAACAAGAGAGTGGTAATAGTGATAGGGACTGCAATTGTAATACTAGTACTGATAGTAATAGAAACAGAAATATAGAAATAATAGGAATAGAAATAGAAATAATAGTAATAGGAATAGAAATAGAAATGGGAATAGGAATAGAAATAGGAATAAGTAGAAATAGAAAATAAGTGTGCCTGATCTCACTTGCAAAGGTGCTGGAGGTTAAAGAAATCAAAAAAGGAAAAGTGAAGTCCATGCCAAAGAGCTGTCATGTCACACAAATTATCAGCTTCCCTAATATCCTCAATCTTTCCTCCACCTCACCAACTTAAATTCTCCCATGCCTGAAGGTAGACGGCTGTTGGGACTCAGCACTCTAGATACATCCACACTGGAGACCAGTCATTTCACACTGCCAGTGGGTTTCTTTTACTATTTTAATACAGAATCAATTGCACTCTATGGCTAATAATGTTGGCCGTATGAAAGAATTATTTATACAGAGACTGAGAAAGGCCTCCTTGGATTTCTAGACAGGACAGTCTCGATTTGGAGAGAGCAAAGCATAAAATAACTTCAGGGCCATTTCCAACAGCGGCAGTTGGAGACAGGCAGGCA
Organism: Turnix velox; assembly: GCA_013400935.1. Lineage (NCBI taxonomy): Eukaryota > Metazoa > Chordata > Aves > Charadriiformes > Turnicidae > Turnix > Turnix velox. Next base: position 376,522 of record VZTY01008149.1, on the reverse strand, counting down.
ATTGGTGTTTGAATCTGAAGCTGCAGATGGATGTGCTGGGGCAAACTCTCTTCCCTTGTACCCTGGAGTCTCCCATCCTCAGAAATAAAGAAGGGGCATCGAGTGAATGCCAGTCAACACCATCTTATGGAAAATAGGTCCTGTCAAAATAAACTAATAGCTCTTTCTTCTGATGAGATTACAAGTTCAGTTGATAAAGATAGCAGTAGTCGAGCAATAGGCATCTGCATGGCATCTGACTTGGTACACCATGACGTTTAGATTACAAAACTAGAAGAAACATGGTGAACACAGACTTTTTCTAATCTGGTCACGGAGGGATCTGGTTTTGTCCTGATGCTAAGTTTTTGCTATGTTTTATCTTTAAATGCAAAGGTAATGCGAATGTTGCTATTCAGCCAGTTGTCTAATGAGATGGAGATTCAGGGGATGATAAATAAAGTAAGAGGACAGATCCGTTATGCTGCATGATTAGTGGATCAACCATGTTTAGACAAATGAAGTACATCTTATAGTGACTGAAAAAATGAAGACATGGCTGTGTTTAGAAGGCAGAGTTTCTTTTTGGACAGCTGGTAACTGAAAACATGTTGTCATCCAGACAGATGATATCTAAAGATGGTTTTTGCCAGCACAAAGGTCCCACAAAAGAGCTAATGCTATTTTGCTGCATGGACCAGAAGCTTTTGAATAAGAAGAGTTTGTTTTTATTCCAGGACTGATACTGCTCCTGGTTTTGATCTCTGCAGTTTAAGAAGTTGTTTCTAATTTTTTTTTTTCTAAATTTTTTTGTTTCACAAAGGAAACATGGATGGGGAAAACACTCTGTATAGCAAAAAAAATGTAGAGATTTTAATCCAGTAGAAAGTTAAAGGGTCAGTATGTTCTAGTCATTTAGACATTTTTTTTTGGCAATCAGCAATGGGTACCAGCACAAGTTGCCTCACCTTGCATCTTTAACTCTTACCTTAGTATTACAGTGGAATAAAACACCAGAGAAAGAGCAGACCTTACAACATGACAGTCTAAAAATACCTTTTTAGAATTTAGAAACAGAATTTTGAAATTTTTTTTTTCTATTGCTTAGACAAAACACCTTAATCCAGGCAAATTCACAGTGGAACTACTGGGATGTGAAGAGCAAGGATACCAGAATGTAGTTTATTAAGAGAGGAGGTGACTGTGGGAGGTCCTTACCACAGTTTTGACTAGAAAACTGAATGGTTTTATTTGAATAATTTCTTCTCCCATTTGCACATACTAACTAAACATGTCTGTAGCCATCTTTGCAGCCATCATCACCCTTCACATCAGATAGAAGAAAACAGTGTGATCCATGAGGGTTTCCTCTGGCTCCTGGGCTGGCCCAGAAATCTCCTTTTGTCTTTCAGAAAATGGCCCATCCCATCTTTTTTTTTACCATCCCTCTTCATTTCCCCAAAGCCCAGGAGAACAGAGAGTGTTTCTGGACAAAAGAAAGTACTTCTTACAACATGGACTGTGGGGGAAACAGGAATGGGAAAGAGGGAAGAGTGAGGGAAGAGGTGTGTGACCTCACCCCACATCCTGGGACATTTGTTCTGAGAGTGGCAAAACTGTATCGCAGCAAGGAGAAGATGATAGAAAGCCCAGGAAGAGAAGCAGAACAAGAAGGAGCACCTCTGACACCACGTATCCATCTTTTTTATCCATCCAGGTATCCTCTAATATTAAGAACAAGCCCATACTGCCTAATGTCATCTTACAAAACTTTGGTAAGCAAAATTTGAAAGCTCTAACTGCATTATTATTAGGAAGCTAAGTCATGTTTATCTATTGAATCCTAAAACTTGTTCCTCAACAAGGTTCCCCTCAATGTGGAAGATGTTTCTAGTGAAGTGCCAGAGGCTATCTATGAGGCAATGATAAGTAAGTAACAGCAGTCATCTGTGTCTCTCTTGGGCCAACTTCAAAGCCCACCCAAGTCCACGAGGTCCATTCTCAAGATGTTATCTAGTCCACTCTCTGGTTTACATAAAGTCTAAATGGTGCATTTGGTTAATTATCTGCCTGTATTAGAATCATAGAATATATTGAGTTGGAAGGGACCTTCAAAAGCAATCTAATCAAAACCCCTCAAGTAAGGGGAGGGTGGTGAAGTTCTGGCACAGGTTGCCCTCAAGGGGAAGAACATCTTACTAATGTCTCATCTAAATCTGCCCTGCTCTAATTTAAAACCATTGCCCCTCATCCTATTGCTTCATGGTCTGAGAAACAGCTCCTCCCCTTCAGGCACTAGGAGGCTGCTGTGAGGGCCCTGGAGCCCTGTCTTCTCCAGGCTGAACAGTCCCAACTCTCTCTTAACTTTATGCAAGTTCTCTTTCAAAGCATCCTTGAGGTTAATTCCTTCCTAGGTCAGCAGAAGTACAAACAATGGAAAAATACAATTACTCCAAACACTTTAGTTACATCAAAAAAATGCACCTTCTATAAATTTTATGAGAACTACATATTCTACAGTGAGCTTTATAATGGGCAGACTGGGAAGCCTAACCTCAGACATAAGCTTGTTTTTCATACAAGCTCCAGCCCTGTTCCGTTCAAATGGGCAAAAGTTAGAAAGACTCACTTGCATTAAGCCATCAAATTCCTCCTCTGCTCTACCAAGATATGACAGATACGAGGCTCATTAATATTGCTTAATAAAAAAGGCATACTACAAGGATGATTACAGATTAGAATCATGCTTGTATTAAGATTACTGCAGAGGCTAAGCCAGTACTGCTCTGATCTTAATCACTGTGGATATTTCAGAAATAAATAAAAATTCCAAGATTATCCTTTAAAAACACTGCATCTACACTCCCCACATCACTCTGAACATTTAGTTCAGTGAGGAAAATATCCTTCATCTCAAGGTTTGTTTTTTTTATTGGTTTATATCATTCCTGCACTGTGTAATAGAGAGATGTCTACTAATGCTCTCAAGAAAGCAGGATTTCTCATGAATTTTATCCACATAATTTCCTTTGGGAAGTGCTGAGTGTGATACCTCCTGAAGGACTCTGTGGAAAATTCATGTAAATAAGGCAAAATGGATTCATGGCTCCAGCCTGCAGTTATCTTGTGAATAGTGTTTTGTGAAATGACATGACTGAGAGCTTAAAACATGGACGTTTTCTTTCCATACAATGGGCCATGCTACATTAATAGGATGTACCAGTGCCTGCTCATAAGGTGACTGATCAAGATATTCACAGAGATAAAATTCTGCCAGTATAGCACTGCATGAAAGACTCCTCTGCTCTTTACAATGGTGCATATAGACTCAGTTTGGACTAACAAAAGGTTTATAATGCTATATATACATCTATTCAGCTAGTGAAGTGTCTAGAGAACAAATCTTATGAGGACCAGCTGAGGGAATTAGCTTGTGAAATGAGATTGTAGTGAAGTAGGAGCTGGTTTCTTCTCCCATGTAACAGGTGGTAGGATGAAGGGAATGACCTCAAGTTGCACCAGGGGAAGTTTAAACTGGATACTAGGAAAAATGTATTAATTCAAAGGGTTATCAAGAATTGGAATAGGCTGCCCAGGGAAGTAGCTGAGTAACCACTCCTGGAGGTCCTTAAAGATGTGTAGATCAGGTGCTGAGGAATATGATTTAGTGGTAGACTTGGCCATGTTGGGTTTGTGATTGGACTTGATAGTTTTTTCCAGTCTAACTTATTCTATGATTTTTTGGTCTTTCCCTTATGACTTCGCGCTGATAATAAACAAAATTATTATGTTTCATGCCAGATCCCTAAAAAAAGATGGCAAAATTTTAAATTTTCTTTCACTCGATGGAAAACTTAGTATTTAGCTAAATTTTGACTGCTTCAAAGGGACTAGCTGTCATAAATAACTGCCTTTGTTTTTAAAGTTTCTTTGGAACATCAAATGCCCCAAGCTTTCAATAGCCCTCTGAATACAAATATTTTTTGAGCATGTTGACCTAAATTATCTGTTTTCCAGCACTTCATAGACAAAGATGCTTCCCCTGTGTTATGTGGCTTTCCACCTAAATGAGTGGGCAGGGGAAACCATGGACAAGGACACTCTGTGACACATTGTCTTGGCTTGACTAGGAAAGGTGGAGGCATCTCCTTTCATGAAAGGAGAGGTTTGGTGTTATTGACTAAATATTATAGATTCAAAAGAAGGTATACAATTGTACAAAGAATTGCACAAAGAATGTATCAGAGGAAAATTTCTTTCGGGAGGAGCCACGTTTCTAATTTTTGCTAAAAACACTTCCACTATAAAGCCAGTAAAAGCACAGACAGGTCTTAAGCTTCTGGAGCAGAGAAATACTTCCAAATCTGTTGTAAAAATAGCTTCAAAATTAAAGAAAAACTCCTTGTTATTATAGTTCAAGAAATTTATTCCAAGACCATGAAATTCACAAGTGACAATTTCTTTTGAATTTTACAAAGGTAGTTGATATTGCAATATGGACAAAACCCCACAGCTGCTACATTTTCAACATGTTTGAATGACAAGAAACTGAGGATTTTTGGTTTTAGGCTGTGTAAGGATCCTGTATCCCTACATCTCATTTACTGGGAGGCAGACTGCATCAAACTGCAAGGTTTTGTTTCTAGTAAGGCCTCAAAATCTTCAACACAACAGACATAACCAGAGTTATTTTTTTCTGTCTAACAAAATACCTTCTCATGGCTTAAATTGCTATTCTTAAAATGCTGCCTGGAGACCAATGCAGTAGAGGAAAAAAAAAATAGAATAATGTAGAAATCCATATTCAGGACACAAAAGTGAATCCTCAGTGGGGGTAAGCAGGCACAGAGGAGCTCTTCTGATTTACACCAGCTCAGCACTGGATGCCAAATATCACTAATGAAGTCACCAAGCCAAATAATGCACCCATCCTATTCCCTTATAATCATTCCAATGCCCCTTACAGCTGTTTCCAACTGTGTCTCTGATCTCCTTGCTAAGACATTTAAATCTCCTGTTTCATTTGCATGGTTATCCACTGAAATAACTCCTAGTGTTTCTTTACTTGTTTGCAAAACTGAAGAGAGGGAAGAGGAGGGAAAGGCTTGGGGGGGGAAGGAGAAAGGGAGATACAGAAATGTGAGGATTTATCTACATGCAGGGAAATTATTCAAATCTGACAACTTACTTTTGTTCCACAAGAGACTAGCTTGGAGGCTTAGACTCTCACGGGGGAGGATAGCCTTTGTGTAAAGTCATACCATAATTAGTATTTCATCCCATCTTGTTTGGCATCCAAGTGTCGCTCTGCCTTTCCTTACAATGGAGCTGGCTGCACTGGAAGGACCACGGCTTTGTTCTGTTGACAGTGGGTTGCTTTTTTATCTGACCTGTGAATAGTTTCTCAGGTCTGCAGATCAAGAACTGCAGGAAAACTACCTGCAGGGCAGTTGGACAGTGAAACAAAGAGGAAGAACTAGCAGAGAACCGGAAAGAGACATCTTGTGATGAAGATATAAAAAAAACTTGGCTGGTCCACATCAAAGATACATTCAGCCTAATGGCAAATAGTGTCCAGAGTGCAGAGGAAATAACAGAAGAAATAGGACAGCAAAGGCTGATACTTCCCTGGCACATTTCCCTACACTCCTGTGAGTCACAGATCAGAGGAAGCCCATTTCTGTTCAATATTCTTTGATGACTTTTTTACCATTCATATATTGTTTTGTTGGGGTTTTTTTTAAACTATGTAAGTTTTGTCATCTTGTCATCATAGAGCAATAAATCTATCAGCTTACTGATGTGATGCTTGAAGGAATAGTCCCTTTGTATGTTTCAAAACTATCTTTTGAGATATTTATTTTACACTTCCTAATCCCTTTACTGGAGGAGAGAGTGAAGGGTCATTCCCTGTTTACCTTGCTCCCTCTTCAGCCTCTGTGCATCCCTTTCCAGGCTGAGTCGGATCATTAAACTGGTAGCTCTGAACTGAAGAAAAGGGAACTATGCACTAAAATCAAGTGGTGCTTTATGGCCATGAAACAGATAAACAAATCTTCTCAAGGGATGCTGAGAAGCTGTAACTGGGAGGTAGTATGGATTACATAGTTTAATTTTGAGAAGGCTCATCCTAAACAGTAAATACAAGGCATTTGTGGGCTACTTGGGCAACCCCAAGCATAGATACAGGACAGGTGGAGAGTGGCATGAATGCAGCCCTGAAGAGAAGGATTTAGGGGTGTCAAATGGGTGACAACACAAACTCAACATGACCCACCGTTGTGTGCTTGCAGCCCAGAAGGCCAACCAAATCCTGTGATGCATCAAGAGAAGTGTGGCCAGCAGGTCAAGAGAGGTAATTTTGCCCCTCTGCTTGGCTTTGGTGAGACCCCACCTGGAGTACTGTGTCCAGTTCTGATGCCCACAACATAAGAAGGACATTGAGCAGTTGAAGTGGGTCCAGAGGAGGTACCACAAAGATGATCAGGGGGTTAGAGCACCTTCCTTATGAGGACAGGCTGAATGAGTTGGGGTTGTTCAGCCTGGAAAAGAGAAGGCTCAGGGGGGACCATAGTAGCTTCTCAGTATCAGAAGAGTGCCTACAGTAAGGCTGGGGTAGGACTTTTTAATAGGGTCCAGGATGGCAGGACTAGGAGTAATGGATGCCAATAGAAGAGGGGAGATTTAGGCTGGACATAAGAAAGGAAGTTCTTTACAGTGAGGGTGGTGAGACATTGGAACAGGTTGCCCAGAGAAGCTGTGGATGCCCCCTCCAGGAGGTGTTTAAGGCCAGGCTGGATGAGGGATTGAGCAACCTGGTCTAGTGGGAAGTGTCCCTGCCCATGGCAGGGGGGTTGGAATGCTCGATGATCTTTAAGGTCCTTTCCAACTGAAACCATTCCATGATTCTGATACTTTATGTCCAAATCAGGGAGTGCTCATTCCTCCTTTCTCGTTTAGCACTGTAAACATATTTCAGCTGTCTGAGATCACAATAACTGATTATGCTCATCCCAGAGGCAGTGGATAGTAGGTTTGTAGAAGAAGAAGGAAGTTTTCCTTAAGTATGTGCTGAATTGCTGCACTGGAGGAGCTGCAGTCAGCCTTAAGGTCATGAATTGTTTTGCTTTTCATTTGGAAAGGAGCAAACAGTATGGAGGTTTTCCTGTAAATAAGCAGCAGTGGGTCTCCAGCACATAAGGAAGAGAGGTGCTGTTGAGGCACACAACAAAGCACTCCGCTGTGTCCAGGGGACCCTGTTCCATTCTCTTCTCTTGCTTTTGTCTTCAGTGGAGTTGCCTTTTTAAGAAGTAAATACCAATCAGACACGCAATGCTGACAAAAGGAGATACTCCTACAAGACAAAGAATAGCAAAAAAGAAGTCAGAGAAAGGGATGTGCACTATTTACTCCCTCCGCCTCAAAGCAGCATTGAATTAGAGTCTAAGAAGTGTATATTAACATTCAGCTGGCTGCTACTGTGAGCCATAATAGACAGGAACATTGACTAGACCCAATATTAGTGATGGTACTGGGAAACCATCCTTGCTCTTGGCTGCCTGAAGGCAGTAGTGATCCCCTGCTTGTCCTATCTGTCAGTCTATTTGATCTCCAAATGAATTGCTTTTGATAACAGCTATATAAATGCAGAACTGTTCCGCTGGGCCTTCTTAAATGAGACTCCTCTCTTTCATCTCCCAGTCATTTCAAAAAGCAGATAGACTTGTTAGAGGTTTTTAATGCAATGATTTATGTTTTATCTTGCCTGGTTTGAGGCAGCATTTATTTAGCACTAAATTCTTCCCAAGCCTTTATGAGGGGGAGAAATGCTTCAACACAATGTTTGGGACTTAAAATAGTGATTTTGTGTGCATACTTGTGTGTGCTCTGCTTCATGAGAGAGAAATCAATGATGCACTTTCCTTTTTAAAAATTCAGAGAATTATGGCACCTCTGGTGAAACAGAAAGGCAACAATATTGAAAATCATCTCACTCGTGGCAAATAATGAACAGTTAGTAGAGGAAGAGAGTGAGTGCTATCTTGTGTTTTCATTAGGTTCAATAATATCTCTGACTGTTTTTCAGATATTTTTTAACATTAGCAAAAATCCAGTACAGGAGTGGGCTGATTATTTTGTATTTTTTATTTTATTGCTGTTATTGAAGGAGGATATGCACTTAATTTGGATCTAAAGATCAGGTTAAGAGTTGATTTTTATTTAAGACTCTTGTGCTCATCCACAATGATGGAAGCCATACTCCTGCTGATTTCTATATAATGGAAAGAACTAGGGTCCTTTGGTGTAATCCATGAACATTCATCCATGTGATAGGATGTGTTAAAATTTCAGGCCTGAGCACTACATTTTTTTCCTTTGTTTTCTGTAGTAATGGTTCCATTGGAAGTCTGACTCAACCTTTAATTCCAGTTGTGTAAATCTGGAACATGCTGGAGCATGTACAATGGATGGAAGAGGAAGTTCTTTGTCAAAAATTCACCTGAATACCTTTGGCGCAAGGACCCTGTGCTCTATGTAGACTAATTTTTGAAACTAGCTGGCCTGTCTCTGTGTTATATAGCCTATCATTCTCTCTAATGAGAAATAACTAATACATTCAAAAACCTCCTTTCTGCCACTGACATAAATAATACAATAAAAGGAGCTAAATGAAAAAAGGAAAATATCTGTAATTTAAATAATCTGTTTAAAATAAGGTAATATCTTTGATGCAACAAGAAGCTGAGCAGTAATAGGGAAATTAGACTATTTTTCTTTGAAATGACAAAGCTAATTTTTTCTCTTGAAAGGAAAAGGGAGATTTGGGTTAGCATCAGGCAGAGGAGAGATGGGATTCTTCCGTATCTCAAGTTGGGGTTGAAATATGAAGATGCTATACAGGAGGCCTCCAAGAGATAATTAATTCCACCGAGATTAGGCACATATTTTACAATCGAGCTCAAAAGGCACCTGTTTCTCTCCATCCATTAGCAACAGGGGAAATTTAAAGATGTTAAATTTCTAAATAGAACTTCCTCCTTTCTTTTCTTTTCCATGTGCTCCAACAGTTAGTAGGATAAGCTAAATATTATCTGGAACAAGAAGAGAGAAGTCTGAAGAGCCTCATGGTTCAGACAGTTTTCTCACAGTTGTTGGCTCCAGCTCAATTAGCACAAGTTAATTGCTCTATCCCACTGGTTGGAGTACTTTTCCAGGTTATGTGGATTCTTCCACAGATTTGTGTCACAGCTGCAGTTTTGTCCTCCTGAATTCTGGGTGAATGACCTGTAAATAGCATACCTCGTTTTGCTTTTGTTTATGATGTCTAAATCTCTACATCTATTTTGGGGAAAAAAAACCCACAATCAATTTTTTTAAAAATTCACTGTAGAATACTTCTCCTCCCCTTTTGAAATGTTTGTAAGAATTTGTGAAATTTAGCCCATATTCTCAGATAGTTTCTTGCTTTTGTATTTTTTAGAAAATAAAAACATCAGTGAAGCCCAGATCCATTAGGTTCATTTTGTTAGAAAAATAAAATAATATTGGTTCTATTCTACAGTATCAGGATATAGTATATAAAATACAGTTTTCTTCAGCTTTTTGCAGATCATAGAATCACAGAATTGGAAGGGGCCTTCAAAGGCCATCTAGTCCAGCCTTCCTGCAGAGAGAAGGGACATCTTCACTAGGTCGTGCTGCTCAGAGCCTCACCAATCCTGGCCTTGAATGTCTCCAGGTATGTCCCTTAGAGTAGGTGACAAAATGGAGTAGGTGCCAAGTATCCAAAAGCCCTTGTGCTGGTGCTCCCTGTCAGGTGGTGAGTGACACCTTCCTCAGCAGTCCTCAACAGGACCCCTGAGCTTAAACTGTTAGGAGGGATACCACAGATCCTGCAAAGCACAGCCTCACGTATCAAATTTGCAATATACAGTCATCTTCCCAGCCCAAATTTCTTCCAAACATGAAAAACAAACATGTGGAGAAACAGTAAATTGTGTTTCTTTGGATATCATAAATCTAGCAATTTGCAATTAATATTAAAAAGTATTTGCCTGCCAAAGGATACTTGAAAATGCTGTCAAAGCCTTATATATATAGACTGCATTTGTATTTTTATTTGTAATTACATATGCTGATGTTATTAAGGAAAAGAAGCAGAAAATCACCTTTTTTGTTTCTATATTCCATTATGAATGGTATGAATTGCCAAAATATAAAGGTAATATTGGATAAAAGACCTTTAACATACATGCTTATTTTCAAACACATCCTCCTTAAAGAATTACATAAATGAGATCGATGTACAATTCACAAGGAATAACTTTAATGGTGTGCATCATACTAACTTTAGTCTACATTTGTATTTAACCATACATACATACATACATACATATATTTTCTGAGAACTGTTCTATAGAAAAATCCAATCAACCATTTTTTTTTTTTCATGCACAGATAACTCCATGGCAAATGCCACTATTGCATCCAGAAGGACGCAGAATACCCTCTACTTCTCTTTATTTCAGTACCTATACTATTTTCATTTGGAAAAGCTTTCAAGAAATCATTTTTCCATGTATTTTTGTTCTTAAAAAATTTGAATACTTCATAGAAAAGAGTTCTTTCTGGAGTGTCCAGGTTTCCACTGGTAGAGGTATGAAATACATGTGTAAGAAACACAGAACCAGCAGAGAAAATAATGCAGTGGGGGAAAATAAAGAAAATTAATTTATTCTTACTGCTATTCTTACTTACTTGCCTCCAATGGTTAGGGATAAAAATATTTTTATGTCTTTTATAGGAGGCCTACAAGAAAGCTGGGTAGCCAGGGTATGTAGTAGTAGGATGAGGGGAAATGGTTTTAAACTAGAGCAGGTCAGATTTAGATTGGTGATAAGGAAGAAGTTCTTCACCATGAGGGTGGTGAGACACTGGCACAGGCTGCCCAGGGTGGAGGCTCCATCCCTGGAGGATTCAAGGCCAGGCTTGATCAGGCTCTGAGCAAACTGATCTAGTGCAGAATGTCCCTGCTCACTGCAGTGGGACTGGACTAGATGGCCTTTGAAGGTCCCTTCTAACTCCATGATTCTATGATTCTGTGATTTTATGAATGTACTGGAATACTCTCTAAGTTAGCAGCCTGAACAGCTTTCTGCAGCTCCATTAGCAGAACCAGAGAATCAGAGAATAATTTAGACTGGAAAAGACTCTTAACATCATAAAGCCCAGCTGGATTTGGTCACTTTAGGATGTGAATACTGCACTTTGTTTAACTACAGGGCTAGTTTTGGCACCTCTTCTCTATGGCATATTGTACAAACCAGACTCACACCTAGATGGAGAATATTATTTGATCTACCACATTTTCTGTCTCAGACACCATATTCTATTTAGATCGGTGCTAAATCTGTAACACAGGAAAATTTTAAAAATATGATTCAAAAAATTGTGCAAAAAAGCTATCATTGCAAACTTTATTTCAGATTAGTATACAGGTGTGATTCACAGAAGCCAAATTCTGCTCTCAATGTCACTCACCTGAGCAACTCTTTCTAATTTCCACTTTGGGTCATTGCCATGGTTATTGAAATCTATTACCTCCACAAGAACTTGATCCAAATGTTGTTGAAATCAGAAAAAATCCCACACTTGTAAATTCTGCTCATGTTTGTGTCAGAAAAAACAAAAAAAAATTGGCTATATGTGTACTATGATAGAAAATGTTTCCAGAAAACATTCAAAGGCCTTGAAACTCCTCTGCTGACAATGTTAGAGTGTTTTTAGCTCAGGAGAGACAGCAATGATCCCTGGACCAGAAATCATCTCTAGTATGTATTTTCTGTGGGACCACACAGTATTTTGGGGAGCAAGAACTCTTATAATGGATGTGGCCAAACATAATGAAGTTGAACAATACCAAGTACAAGGTCCTTCACTTGAGTTGGGGCAAAACCAAGAACAAATAGAGGCCAGGCAGAGAATGGGTGGTGAGCAACCCTGAGGAGGACTTGGAAGTATTGATGAGAAGCTCAACATGAACTGGCAATATGCACTGGCTCTTGGGCTGCATTCCCAGAAGAATGGGCAGCATGGTGGGGGGAATTCTGCCTCTCTGCTCTGCCCTGGAGAGACCCCCCCTTCTGGGCTGCCTCTAGTTCTGGGGCCTCAGCACAGGAGGAACATGGAGCTGTTGGAGAGGAGCCAGAGGAGGACTCAGAGATGCTGCGAGGGCTGGAGCCTCTCTGCTGTGAGGGGGGGCTGAGAGAGTTGGGGATGTTCAGATTGGAGAAGAGAAGGGTGCAAGGAGACCCTAGAGCTCCTTACAGTTCCTAAAGGGGCTACAGGAAAGACCAGGGAGTGGAATGATTAGGATGAGGGGTGATTGTTTTGATTGGGAGTGATTTAGATTAGATATTAGGAAGACATTTTTCACAGTGAAGATGGTGTGATACTGGCTGAGGCTGCCCAGAGAAGTTGAGTTCATACAATCACTGGAGGTGTTCAAGACCAGGTTGGATGGGGTTTTGAGCAACCTGGTCTAGTGGGAGGTCTCCCTTCCCATGCCAGGGAGCTGGAACTAGATGGTTTTAAGGTCCTTTCCAACCCAAAATATTCTATGGTTTTATATCATTAATTGGTTTCAGGGACAGTGGATTATCACCTACCATTAGATATACTACCAAGAGTTTGAAACCCAGGAGGAGGGCATGGGTGATCTGGATTTTTGCATTGGTCTTGGATAGTTTCAAAGGAAAAGGTAAAATTTCATATGCTTACATCAGATATACAAAAAAAAAAAAAAACAAGAAAGTGAACTAATGGTAAAACTTTCACTGCTTGGGAAGTTTAGCATCCAAAATAGAAGAGAAAGACTTTAAGAAAAGTTTAGAAATTATTTAAGCAATGATTTAGAAGCATTATTAGTCTGTTTTGGCAGGTGAGAAACAACAGTACAGAAAGATTAAATCCAGGATTTTGCATTTTATTTATGTATACAGGTATGTATATATAGATATATAAATCTATATATGGCAATTCCTGCTGTTATAGCGGACTGAAAGTAACTGGGCAAGTTTCTGAAGAGCACAGTGTACTGAAAACATGGCCTGAAGCACTACAATAAAAGCTGAGTGCTGTTGATGGCAGTAGAAAAACATGAAAATGTTCCATTTGAAATGTCTTCTCATTGAAGAATGTTTCTTAAATTGGAGGGGGTTTTGGAGGAAATGTTTCTTATGAGAAAAATGGTTCACATATTTGGCAACAGAAAATTGGCCAGAATTCAATTTTTTTTTTTCAACTATTGGCTTCCTGACAAAATTTTAAATACTTTCCAACATAACGATATCTGAAAATGCAGAATTTCTAGTTTTTCCCTAAATGGTATTTTAGAATAAACACCTTTTTTTTGCTTCTGACTATTTGACTTTTAGGAAGGCACTAAGGAAGCTGATAGGTTTGTTTAGTTTTAAGCCTTATTGAACGGCAATGGGCACTTCAAGATCTATCCTTAAATTACATAAAATCATAGAGTTGGAAGGGACCTTCAAAGGCCATCTAGTCCTGCAGTAAGCAGGTACATCCTCCACTAGATCAGGTTGCTCAGAGCCTCATCAAGCCAGGGATGGAGCTTCCACCACCTTTGGGCAATCTATTCCAGTGTCTCACCACCCTCATAATGAAGAGCTTCTTCCCAAAGTCTACTCTAAACCTGCTCTGGTTTAAAACCATTACCCTTTGATCTATCACTCCATGCTCTTGCAAGCAGTCCCTTTCCAACCTTCCATGTAGGCCCCTTCAGGTGCTGGTAGACCACTGTGAGGTCTCTTACATACTTAGGGTACCCAAGAAAATAGTGGTGAAATGGTGAATCATGCTCAGCTTTTTGGATAAAGTCAACATTTTTCTCTTTCTAGGTACCATCTGCCCATCCCTCAATGCAGAAGTTCCCATGCAATTTTTGATATTATAAAGTAAAAAAACAGGAATAACAACTCATGTTTTTCTGTTGTCCAACACAATAGCTCAGAGCACTTTTGCAGTGGAATTTCTATACGTGCCATTAGTGGATGCTCTTTATTTTACCAATCAGGAGAGCAGACCCCATTCTGGCAGTATTCATGTTTTGCTTTCAGCCTGCAAGGGGCTCTGGCAGCTAATTTTAGGGGGAGAGCGAGAAAGGATGCGTCACTCCAACATTTTCCCCTCATATAGCATTGCTTATTAAAATCCTGTTGTCCTGACCATTGTTGTTGCTATTGAAGTCTGGTTTATTTACTTGAAAATCTGATTTGTTTCATTTTATTACTGTGTTTGCGAAGTAACTGATATCAGATTCTGCAGGAAAGAGCTGCCATTTACCAGCAGGCTGTGATGGCTGGGACGCAGTCTGCAGGACTGGCTCCGAGGCTTGCTCTGCCCCCAGGGCTCTCGCAGAAATAAGATTACTGGCAATAACTGCTTCAACTGCTTTGAATAACAGACACAACTCAGAGAGCATAAAATTAGCATAAACACAGCACCAGTGTGTTCCCTCGGCGGATCCGAGACAGGCAGGATATGGAAAATTGAAATGGGGTCAGGCGCTTCTGAAATGGGGAAAGCAGGAAGCAAAGCTGAGCAGGAGAGGTGGCGTCGCTGCTGCTAAAAATTAAATAAATAAAAATTGCAACCATGAAGTTTAAATGATAATGCATTCAGAGGGGTGTATATTAAAAATGCAGCATTGGTGTCAGAAACAGCCTAAATGCAGTCTTTCCAAGCAAATTGCTCGTTACCATCTTTTGGCTTTCTACTGATTAGGTGAAGGGGGGGACGGAGGGAAATAACAGCAATAATAATGGCAATAACAGCAATTTCCTGTCACAAATTTCCTGGGTTTTTTTTTTTTTTGAGATTGGAGAGATAAAACGTGGAAGGTGGACACACACTGATAAACTGAGGATGCCCTAGATCTGTTAATGAGTGGTAGCATGTATTTTGCAGCGCTCCGATCTCTTTATATTTATCAAATATTAAAATGGGAGATGCTTACTGACACATTCAATAAAGAAGTACATTGAGAGGGGAAGGGATATTCAGCTTTGATTTTGCAGCTTTAATGATAAGATGTTGCAGATACCACTCACAACACATTTTCCTGTGGAGCTCTGGATATTCAAACCCTCAGACCTGTTCATATAGAGGCAGCTGGAACTAGCACATCCTTAAAATCAGAAGTTCCTCAGAAACTGTAAGTACTGAAAAAGACCCATAGTGAGTGTGTTTATCTCATAACCAGCATGAGATTTGGGGTATTATTTTCAAAGCAGTCTCCTATCCTTTGAAGCAGAGATGTCAGAATAACCCATATTGGTGGAGCAGAGGTTGGTTTCATTCAAGGGAGAAAAAACCTATGACTTGGCTCCCACTTCCCACTGTTGGGAGTTTGTCCTTCAGATGAAATGGAAACTCTCTCAAAGTCTCAGGATCAAAACTCTTTATTAAACAACTTACAAAGCAGAGCCCAGGACCTGCTTTAAAGTGCTTTAAAGTGCTTCAGACTAATACAGCATTCTTTGTTTTGATCATATTTGCCCAATGACAACAAAAAAATTAAATAAATTTTTTTCAGAAATTCACCAAAAATTGTTTTGGAAGGTTGTTTATCTTCCCTCCTCTCTTTCATTTTGCTTTCTTTCTGTTTCTCCACCTTTGGTCTCTCATCTTAGTAGTGAAAGATGGACATATTTGACTGAAAAATCATCTCTTGAAGGTCAGAATTATTACACGAGGCTTTCACTACCACAAGTGGCACAGCTGTTGAAGGGAAATTCCCAGATGTGGATGACTTTAGTGAACCACTTTTGATACAGTTAATTGTAAAGAAAAAATAATGAGTCTGATAAAGAGCAAAGCACAGCATATAACAATTTTTTGACAGGATCCGCAGTCAGTCACTTAAGGAAGTGAGATAGAGAATGAGCTATGGAGTGAGTTTTAATGTTCTTGCCATGAGCATGTTTTTTTAATTATTATTTTTGTGACCTTTCAAATTCCCTGAATTGACATAAGGGCAGAAAATGTCTCTGAGAGAAACAGTACTGCCAGTCCAGCCAGCAGTTGCCTTATGAAACACAAAAAGCCTGCTTTAGTGAGATTTCAAGGCCAACAAACTTTATGAGCAAGATTTGGACATGAAATTAAACTCTCGACAGTGTGGCCTTGTCTACAAAAATAAGTGCTAATGACCCTCTGTCCCTTGCTGGTAGATGCAGAGGAAAGGTCAAGTTTGAAAAGGCCCAAGAAACTATGCTGCTGTCTCACCCTTAAAGGTGGTCCTTTCAGGTCAGAAAGAAGACGTGGTTTTGAAGCATGGTTATGGCATGCCTGAGGACAAATAATAGACTTTGTTCTCCCCAAGGCATCAATTCAGCATCTCTCACTAGTACCACATTCATTAAACAAATAAGCAGATGAATGCACCAGAAGAACAAGTGAGGAAAAACAAACTAGACTTCTAAAATGTCTTGGAGGCCAGCCATGATTTTCCTACAGAAAAAAAATCCTTAATTCCAATCTCCTTCTCACAAAGGCCCTTTTTCTCTCTTTCTATTGGGGTTAACCAGCATTTAATTGATTTATTCAGCAATATAATTGATTCTGATGACAGTAGCAGGACTAAGCTCTCAAAGACTGTAGCTTACTGGCATGCAGGCTATCATGGTCCTCATTCATTTAGCTTAACTGCGGCTCCTGTGTTAGATGCGTAGTTGCCCCAGGCTCCCTCCATAATCAGTGGAAAGAGATAGGCCTCTATGGAGAGTGGTTTGCATCTAGCCTGGGCTACATTGATACCTGACAGCTCTTTTCTCAGAAACTATAACTGGAATCTAGGATGATTACGTGAGAATCCAGTCAAGCATCTAAAGAAACGCAGCGTCTGTGGACAAAACTGTCACAATGTCTCTTACTACTTCCCTGTCTCCACTCTATATACTTTTGTACCAAACATGGATCAAAATCCTTGCAAATCAGACCTTTTTTTTTTTTCATGAAATCATAGAATGTATTGTGTTGGAAGGGACCTTCAAATATCACCTGATCCAACCTCCCTGCAGTAACAAGGGACATCTTCCACTAGATCAGGTTGTTCAGAACCCCATAAAGCCTAGCCATGAATGCCTCCAGGGATGGGGATTCCATAAACTTTCTGTGCTCCTCTCTAGTGACTTGTGACTCCATGAACAGAATCCATGTTAGACACAAAACCTTACCAGTTTAATGCTCATCTTCATATTCATTGCATAAACTTCTCATGCTTATGAGAATGGGAAAATGTGACCACAAATGAAAAGATGTTGAAAGTGGAATATCCCATTTTCAAATATGAATTAGCTAAATGTGCGAGTTCACCCCTTTATGCTCCCTTTCTCCCCAGATTTCACCATGTTAGTCACTTAGATATGACCTTTCCTTATACTTAGTACACAATTTAAATAAGATTTTTAAAAATTTTTATATTGAAAGTTATATTTTAATGGAAATATCATATAATGAACTTCAGTGAACTTCAGTTAACTTTTACCAACCAACCAGCTTCAAGCAAAGGCAACATTTGTTAATATCTGGTCCTCTATGACCTAATTTTGATTGGGACCATACAAATAAGGTTAAGAAACAAGAGAAAATTAATTGAAAGAATCAATGAGAATATGCATTTATTGAAGTATCAAGAGACTTGCAGAAAAATTTTTACAAGCTTTTAATATCACTATATGAAATCCGTTAGATATGAGTCAGAAAGCAATTCTGATTCAGATTAGACTGACTAACCATGCCTAATTCTGGATGATAAATTCATACTATACCTATTCTATCCATATGCTGTTCATGACATTAAAGCCATATGCAGCTTTTTTCCAAGACTAGAAACTTAGTTTTCAGATTTTTAATCTCCATATTCCTGGGTGTTGAAATGTATAGTTCATATTTTTTGTAGTATTTTAAAACTTCCAAATTAAACTATATTTATTAAAAAAAAACCCCAAAGTTTTACTTGGGAAATTCCATGGGAAAAAGAAAATAATCAGATTATCAGTCTTCTGAATGTTATTCTGGATATCAATGAAGAAAATAAAAATATTTTCTAGTTCAAAGAAATGACAGTATGCTAAATATGGTAATGAAAAAATACAAAACATATTGAGATCCTCCCAACTAACTTTGGAAAGGCACAGTCCATTATGGTGTTTCAATTCCATATAATGCCTAATTTCCAGTGATCTGGTTAATTCCCTCAAATGTCTGCTAATCTTCCTTCACATAAATTTTTCTCATTGAAAAAAGCATCAACTGATTGTGGGCTGTTGGCAAGCTTGAAAGTAACTCAGTTATTGAAACAGGCTTGTAATCAGATGGCACTTGGCCAAGATACTCATATCAACACCCTCCTCAATGTTCTTAGTCTTACTGCTTTTATGATGGCAGTGTTGAAACCCTGGTTACACCTATGCTTGGAAGAAACCAGCTACTTCAGGTGCACACTGATATGTTGTCTACTCTTCTTGTATTTATGGCTTATATCAGGTAGGCAATGAGGGAAGAGCCATCACAACCATTCTGCAAAGTGAGTGGTAGCACAGGAACAAATGTAACAGTTACATGAGGAAGCTCTTCACCATGAGAGTGGTGAGGCACTGGAACAGGTTGTCCAGGAAGGTGTTGGAGGCCCCATCCCTGGAGACACTCAAGGTCAGGTTTGATGAGGCTCTGAGCAACCTGATCTAGTGCAATGTCCCTGCTCACTGCAGAAGGTTTGGACTAGGTGGCCTTTGAATGTCCCTTTCAACTCTATGATTCTGCTTCTACAGATTGGACATCTTCATGACTAGCCGTATCCCAAATACCTTAAGAGTCAATAGATAGAAGAAATAGCTTGCATTTCTTTCTGGTACTTCTAAAATACATCAGATGAATCACACATATTTTTCTACACTGATTATGATGATGGCCTTAGCTGCCCTGCTCAGCCATAGCTCCTGCAGTACAGAAAGATGGGAGGTGAATCCCACAGTGGTTTCAGATGCTAAAGGATGTCAGGCATGAACTTATGCCTCAGCTATTAAAACTGAACTTCAGAATATTGTCCTTCTTAAACTGCGGACACATAGATCTCTACCTAATTTGAAAACATAATCATGCTGTTCAAATTAGGATTTTAATTTCAGAGTTTTCTTCTAAAATCAACAATAGAAAGTATAGGTACTTGGAGAGGATGAACAATCCCATTTTCAATTATGTATCAAAGACAGGTTAGACAAACTGCTCTTAGAAAGTGTCTCTTTCTGTCCACTGACCATAAAGTGTTGCTGGAGGAGAAATTCAGTCTGATTTCAAACACAGATGTTTTCCATCTCCCACAGTATTTCCCACCAGACAGCAACTAGGATTGTGCAACCATTTGCTCTCTCCTGTCCCACCACTCCCCAGTAGAATGGGAAAAAGAGGGAGAAATGGAGGGGAAAAGAAAACCTCATGGGTTGAGATCAATAGATTTTAACAGAAAAATAACAGAAACTGAAAATAGTAATAATAATGATAGTGGTAGTAATGATAGCAGTATTAATGATAATGATACTAAGACTAGAATATATAAAGTGTTGCAGCACAAACTGCTCTCAAGACCCAATGATCAGTTGCCCAGACAGTCCCAAGCCATGATCAAGGATTTCTGCCTCCTTGTAAAATCCCATTTATGTACTGAGCATGATATCTGTGGTATAAAATATTTCTTTATCCAATTTGTCCTGTCTATACTCCCTCTCAGCTTTTATGGGAAGTTGAAAAACACCTTGATTTACTATTAACATTGCTTATCAATAACTAAACCAACATCTGCTATCAACATTATTCACACATTAAATCCCAAACATGGCAGCTACTAGAAAGAAAATTAATGATATCTTAGCTGAAACCAGGACAATAGATTAAAACTAGCTAAGTTTAATGCCATCACTCACTTAAATAGGGATAATTTAGCCTTGAATACCTTTAGTTCTTCTACAATCTATCTACCACTTATGGAAAACCAAGAAATGAAGCCCAGGGTAGCAGACCAATCACTACCATGTGTGTTTTGAAATTGAAGATGGTAGTCTGTCAGGATGTCCAGATATTGATCAAGTGAACAGAAGCTGAACAAAAGTACATTAATTGTTGTTCTTGTAATTAACTTTCTTGATAAATTTTCTGGCTTTGTGCGAGTTTGGTGAAATCTGAATGGGTTCTTTCTGTACGAAGAGAGACTGACTCCTGCTGAGGCTCTTACATATTTTATTATTTATTTTCAAGTAATTAGTCTGAACCACTGACTCAAACAGAACTAGCCAAGTGAAAAAGAAAATATAACAAAGTCCCCCAATATGTTGTCTTTGCCTTGGGCAAGAAGCAGCTGATGGCTAATAGGACAGATGATGCTCCTCTTCTCAGTTCATCCATTTAGCTGCTTGTTTAAGACACAAGAATGCCTATGTGCCTTGACCCACACTTGGGCATTTGCAACTTTCATATGTGTTCTTGGTAAAGCTGAACAGATAATTTTCCTGTCTTTCAGTAAACAGCAGTTTTTCATAAGATTTTGAAAACTGAATTATTTCACTTTGTAGCTTTTCAAAATTAAGCTAGATGTCCCTGTCACTCTCTCTCTGAATGAAATGCAACCTCCTCTCCTGAAAAGGCAAAGAAGTGGCAGTCCATCATCAGCAAATATTGAAATACTGTGGGAGATGCAGCATGAAGTTAGAGAGAGGAGTATTCAATCTGAATACAGGAAGTTATGGTGTTGTGAATGATGGTGGCTATGCAAATTGAAACAGAGTGAGGAGCAAGTATAGCACCCTGCAACCAGATAACAGCAATGACAGTTGAATCTGGCATC
Organism: Turnix velox; assembly: GCA_013400935.1. Taxonomy (NCBI): domain Eukaryota; kingdom Metazoa; phylum Chordata; class Aves; order Charadriiformes; family Turnicidae; genus Turnix; species Turnix velox. The sequence continues at coordinate 355,623 of VZTY01008149.1, read as the reverse complement.
AAATGTCCTCTCCTGAAACAGATGTCAATCATAAGGGAGATTATTTGTCTACAGGAGATACTGCTGTTCTCTTTGGGATCAGATGCCTGAGTTCATGACAGACAAAGCTTGATGACTCTTGCACTGTTAGTTCTGTCAAAGCCAGGTAATGATCTGTAGTCTGAGGCCACAGATGCCTAGCAATTTCACAGGGTGTAGTTAAAGTTACTGGGTTAAATATCAGGGATGTTCCCTTAAGCTCTTCGTTTACTAAAGGCTTTACAAACTGGAAGAAATTCCACTACAAGTACTTATCTAAACAGCAATTCAGTGTAACTACTAGAAGGTGGTTTATATTAACAACTTCAAGGCATAGTGTTTCTGAAAAACACATCAGTCATCCTTACTGCACAAGTCACATGTCCTACCTTTTCTTATTTCCTACTCCCTGCCCTCTGCTACATGTCAGGGCTGTTCCCGAGGTCAAACCAAGTGAGAATCTGATGGCAGGAATCAACACTGATTTCCACATTGACTGTGTTTATTTCTATTCATTCCCTTGGGGACTTTGAGGTTTGTCTGTTTTGTTTTCTTCTCATTTTCTTCCAAGGAACTTTAAGGCTGCCTATAAGGGAGAAAATCCAGCTTTGCTGGCAATGAGAGCTCAGGGGCTCACGGAAAATGTTGAAAACTCTTTGCTTTCCAGAACATTTGCTTAAGAAAAGTTAGTTTACACAGCTTGCCTTAAACTCTTGCTGTGGAAAAGGATTTGCAACTCACAGGAACAAAATACCTTCCCCATCCCTCTTCCAGAGCTCCAGAACTGCCCTCAGTATACAGACTCTTACCCCTGCTAGGCAGAAACTGGTATTAGAAATCCTTTTCAAGTTCTACAGGATATTTTCTCAGCAGTGCAATAAAGCAATGGGATCCACTTCTAATCCATAAAATGATGTAGATATCATTGTGGCTGCAGTACAAGATTCTCTGCTTGTTCCTCCAAACTCCATTGGACAGGAAAGTCCCAGGACTCAGAGAGGAAATGCCGATGAAAGATCCTTTTGTGCCAGAAAAATTTGCAACTGGACTACTGATCGCCTTTTAAAATTAATAAGGCCAAGAAATGAAAAGAAAATGGTGAAATGTCTGACTCTAAATTAGTAAGAGGGACATGCAGTGACTAATTATTTCCTTTAAGTCAAATTCTGTTATGTCTATATTATAGATCACAGAACACAGGACTGTAGAATGGGTTGGGTTGGAATGGGCTTTTAAATATCATCTAGATCAAACCTCCCCTGCTATAGGCATGGATACCTCCCACCAGACCTGGTTGCTCAAAGTTCCATCCAGTCTGGCTTTCAACACCTCCAGGGATGGAGCACCCACAGTTTCTTTAGGCAACCAGGGCCAGCATCTCATCACACCTCAGAGTGAAGAATCTCTTCTTTAAGTCAAATCAAAATCCATCATCTTTCAGTTCAGAACCATTACTCCTTGACATACCACTACAGGCCCTGGTAAAACATTTCTCTCCATCTCTCCAGCATTTTCAGGAGCATCCTCAGCTTCACTGACTGTATGTTCTTCTAACTTAGAGATGCTTCATTTCTGGAATAGATATTCACAACAAATTCTGAAAAGAGCAGTCATTTCTGAAAGTGACCACATTTGGGTAGGTAAAACCAGAAACACCTGGAATCATCAGAAAATATGAAAAATTCTGCTTCTGGTCCACTCCCACAAAAAAATCTGATCTTTGAAATCAATCAAGAAGAAGGAAAGGAGGTTTTATGCTCTGTGAATTCTTTTTACTCAAACTAGAGCAGGGCAGGTTTAGGTTAGACATCAGGAAGAACCTCTGCACCATGAGGCTGGTAAGACACTGGCATATGTTGCCCAGAGAGATGGTGGAGGCCCCACCCCTGGAGACACTCAAGGCCAGGCTTGATGAAGTCTCTGAACAACCCGATCTAGTGCAAGCTGTCACTTCTCACTAAAGAGAGGTTGAAGTAGATGACCTTTAGAGCTGCCTTTCCAACTCTACGATTCTATAAAAGGAAGGGATATAACAATTTGGTTCTGATTGGACAACTGTGCCTTTCTTTCACAGATGTTTCTGTCCTACTCCAATCTGTTTTCTTTGCTCCCTACTTCCTCCTTCTCATATGGTTTACAATAAGCAAATGACTTAGAAAACAGTGAGCTCTAACTTCCCTCCTTAATCACTGAACTCGGTGAACCCTGAGTCCTTCCTGTCATCCCTCTGCATTTTCACTGCCCATCACCTTCACCAATTGCACAGATCAAAACAAATTATCCACTTTTTCTTTCTTTCATTAGTATAGCTTCTTCACCTCTTGCTCTCAAACACATTTTTGTTTTGTGGTACTCCTGAGGAACCATTTTTGGTTTGGGTTCCCCTTGCCCCCCACCTTTCTTGTTTTTCCATGTAAACTGAGCTGCTGAAGGCACAGCAAAGTCACTAGATTTCAGAAGATCATCCCCTATAATCACTCTTCATCCTGCAAATGGCATGTTTGAGTTACCTGTCCAGAGGTAGCACTTATTTGCTGATGTATTCAATGTACTGTAACTGCTGCCACCAACAGGACGTTCAACAAAAATGAGACATTTTTCCAGCTATTGCTTTCACATCTAGGTCTCAGAAAGAGACAATGAGTAGATAAGAAGAATTCGCATTCTGTAATCAGTGTTATTTGCTGTAGAAAGGTCTCTTCTTTACATTGTCTCTCAAAGCTACCCCTCCTGAAACAATTTAAGCAGAACATGTTCCAGATTGCATGAGGCATCTGAAATGTGTAAGATATGGCCATTTTATATAAAGCATCAAGAAAAAGAAAGATGCTAAGGGAAAAGAGTAATGAAAAAAATGCATGAAATACATTCTCCTGGCTCATTCTTGACTATGACTAGAAATCACTGTTTATAGTGAAGAAGTTCAGCAGTTAAATCTAACTTCCAGTGACAAAAAAAGTCTGGTTTATGCCTGCAAGTCCTTCTGCAAGATGCTACTGCATGATTATTGATTTTCTGAAACTGTTTGCCTCAAAGTAAGAATGTTATCATGAGTTCACAAGTTGCAGCACTGTGTTAGAACAAAATGGTGAATGCTGTTCTCCACATGCTTTAAGATTTTTAGGGGCCATTGTCAAAGTTTATCCCCAAAAGCTGACATAGCTTAGTTTTCTCAAAAAAAATTCCATATCTTTATACCCTGAGACAAATAAAGACAGAACCTTTTCTCTCTATGAAAAAGAGATGCAAAATGGTACTGAATTTTCAAAAGTTAACATTCATTACCTCTAAAAAAAGTAAGAAAGCAAAAACAAAAAATCAGCCAAAAACAAAAAAAAACAACTCTAGTGAATCAGGAAGAAATGGATGTTGAAATGCAACATGGACTTAATTGCAAAAAAATTTACACAATCAATGGACTACTTATTTGAGAACATATCCAAACCCAAGCTTACAATAATATATATCAGAATACTGGAACTTTTAAAAACCAGTTTGATTTATTTTTTTTTTTCCCACACATACTTGTCTCACTTCAATTCATTTCATCTAAGCTAAATTGAAGACTTCCAGCTAGGGTTTAAATTATCCCCAGATCTACTGAAATCCAAAGCCCTTCAGAGTAAGGTGAAGGCATATTTATTTTCTTTGTGGAAGGAATGCTTCCCAAAAAATTAGCTAGAACCTAAATTGCTAGTCCATGTTGTCATTTAATTTTGTGGAAGCAAATTTAGTACAGGAATTCAAAAACTTCTGGCTCAATTCTCAGGCTGTTAGAATTAAGGAAATTACTGTGATGGAAGACAAGATGAGTGCATAGAGCACAACAGATAATCTGAACTGATTCCTTAAGTCCAGAATAACAGTGCTCACACAAGGTGCTAATGTGGAGTAACTACTGGACTGAAGTCTATTTGATTTGGTTTCCGCATACAGGGAAATTGTTCCCAACTCCCTCAGGCAGCTTTGCAGATCTGCTCAGGGAGATACTAAGGAAAATTAATCTGAATTAATTTTTGAAAATTAATCTGAATTCAAAATTAAAGCACAGTGTGGTTTCCCTCATTCAGAATTAAAGGGACTTTAATTCAGTTCTTCCTCATTCAGTTCGAGTGTAGCAAGACAGTTCAGGCTCCTTCAGAATTGCATGTGGCTGAATGCAATATGAATTCCTAACTTCAATTAATTTCAAGTTATTTTGTTGACTGTGTCTGCATAAACAATAAGGTAATGTCCATGACAGACAGAACATGGACTAAAGAACTCTACTGGCAGATGCAATATGGGCATCATGGTGGATTCCTTTCCCATTCCAGCCTCTCCCAGTCTCTGCTCTGGAGGATATCTTAGCTCTGTTGTACATTTGGTCCCAGGCTCTCTTTTCAGCCTGACTAATGTAAAGGTTATAAAATGTGAAGGTGTGAAATGGACTAATTTTCTAAGCCTTTGTTATTCACTGAAAGAATAGTTATACCTTCCAAGCCACTAGTGACATGCACTGTATTTGTAGTGGTGGCCTTCTATCCTATTACAATTCTCCAGAGCCTTTTGCTCATCTCACCATTTCAAATGAATCACTGTATTAAAAATCATGCTCTATTTTAAGCACAAAACACAGTTACTCACCAGGATGAGCAAGAGAGAAAACCAGGATCTTATTCAAACACTTTGGGAATGCAAATAGGCCTATTTTCTTATGGGTAACCTCCCCCCCTTTCATAGCTGTGAGGGACCATGTTCATACTGACGGTGGGGTACCGCTGATACACATCAACCAAAAAAACCCTGACCCACATTAAATCAATTAAAGGTATTCTCCATATGGTTCTACCCAAGGGGTTTAGACTGATTTAACTAAATTAGTTTCTAAACTGATTTAGTTAAATTGGTACATAAACTGTGCATAGAACAGCCAGAAGTACAAAATAGTTGAAGTCAGTCAAACAAATCCAAGTGAGTGTAAGAGGCCCTGGAAAAGAGTTAGGAAAGAGATGAAGTGGCAGCATAACCTTCAAGGGTTATCTGGGGTGATTCTGTAGATCTCACTCACATGTGAACATCTGTCTTTGTTGGCCTCAAAGCACTTGCAGGACTGAGATTGTAAATTCAAGGAACACATTCAGAAAAGTCCAAAGTCAGGGTACTGAAGCTCCTGTTTGGAGCTTCATCCAGCCAGTGCTGACCCAAAGAAACTTTTATCCATCTCACTTAGGGGGAGTGAGGGAGTGTGTCTGTGTGAAGCTCAGCTGTCTTCCAGTGTTAACCCAAAACATTAAGTCAAGCTGTCCATCTCTTCCTCTTAGCTGTGTGAGATCCTAGTTCCACCTTCAGGCCATGAAGGCTTCCTGAAGGTAAGAAGTACTGTGAAATCTTCTTCAGTCTTTCTTATCTCCCCTGTGTAACAACAATAAAATATATGAGCAACTAAAAAAACAGTTTGTGGAGGATCCATGGGCCTAGTGTTCTCCTGCTCTTGCTTGTCTTCTCCTTTAGAAATAATTCCCCTGTGTAATCTCAAGCAACTGATAATAACTAATGTCGGTCAGATGGTGAAAAATACGTTTAGGAGATGTGCCAATTACACTGCAAGAACCTCTTTCAACTTTCCTTTTTTAAGTATTACAGCTTTAGTAAAATTATCAAGCTGTGGAGTTAGAGATCTCTAATAAACATGAAAGTATGCAGATTCCATCATGTATTTGTATGCTAACCTAAGCTTGTCCATGAGTCCCTGCTCCTGAATGTGATTTTGTACATATATGAACTGCTTCCAAATGCAGTTTCAGCAGATTATGGACAAAATCTTCAGCCTTATTAGGTTTAGTTTAAAGATTTCCTGCTTTTTATGTTCCTGGTCCCACCTAAAGCAAGAAGAATCATCTCAGGCGGCTCAAGAGTAATGAATATTGGCTAGAGACTTCTTAAGAGAATAAACTTTCACTCTAACTCAGTTAGAGCTCATGATTTGGAGTCAGGATATCTTGGATTTTGTCTCAATTCTACTCCAGATTTATCGAGCATGATTCAGATCCAGATAAACAAACCTAAATTAAGGTAATGAAAATTAACTTATTGAGAAGGGCACTGAGATGCTGAAATTCAGACACCTGGTGCCACTTGAGACAGGCCAGCATGTTCCAGATGTTCAAATGGACACAAAATTGTAAGAGCCCTCATACCTTTGGTACGATCAGGTGGAGGCCAGGTGGAGTACTCTAGAGTATCTCAAATGGCCTAATAAAGGGACCACTGGTACATTCATGTGCCCATGATAGGAAGTGAAGCTCTAAACTGTGAAGCTCTAAGAGCAGTTCAGTTCACTGCCAGAGAGACTACTTTTGGAAGGCTGAATAACTCTGAAGTGTAGGTGGATGTTGTCCTTCCAGGCTTCCTGCTCTCTCATCAGAAGTCCTATCTTACGTCTGCCATGCCCATGAAGATAACTCTAGGATATTTTAAATGGCACTAAGTATCTACAGAAGTATCCACATAAGTAACTGAATCTCACTGTGATTTCCACTGACTAAAACAAGAGCTTCAACATGTAGTTCACATCTATGCAAGTATTTTAATGCAGGCATTTGGATTTGGAGTTGAGTTCCACTTCTTGTGTGATTTTTGGAAAATCAATTAGTCCCTCTGAATCTCTATTGTGTGGAGATGGTATCTCCACAAATGCACATCTACACACTTGATCAGGCGCTGGATCTGTTTCCTCAGAGCACTGCCCAATAAAGCTTTGGGCACCATGTCTGTTACTTCAATGTACATTTTTTTCACACATAACTGTGGAAAAAAAAAACTGACAGCCCAGTCTTAGAGCCAAGGATGTGTCAAACACCATACTACCAATACATAGGATAAAACAGGTTATACCCAAGAGAGCTTAAGTAAGGGGCAGATATCACCTAAGGAGTGATCATAACACCCATAAGACACTTTCAAGCCTCTAAGAGAGATATGAAAGGCAGTAATGCTTTGGAAAAACTCCCATTAAGTCCTAGTACTGGTTTATATAATTGTAATTTCTTCTTTGCATGTTGCACAGTATATAAAGGTGATGATATGCATCATCCATAGGCCAGAGTACTAAAGCTTTGTCCCAGCAACAGATCTCCAGCAGCAGGAACCCCTCTCAGCCTCCATAGCTTTGGCACTGACAGAGGACTCTGCTTTCTGTCAGTGTATTTGCACAGTGACACATATTCTCTAGTGATTAGATTAACGTTGGCAAAAGCAATATGAAAAACCCACACAGATTACCACTGTCACCCGCAGTAATTACATTTATTCATTTCCATTTAGCCAAGTTTTTACAAGCTGAGCAAGGGGCCAAATAAGCAATAAACACAGAGGCAAGAAATTAAAATGCTGATCTGTTCACTGTGAAAACAATCAAACCATCATCTTTCTTTAGGCAGCTCATTCATCATCCAAGAGGACCACAGTGTGCTGATATGGAGGACTGGAAATCTAATTTTATTACATGTAAATTCACTAACATGAAATTACTGCCCCTGATGTGATTTTACTAATAAATTAGTTCATTTCTACCTTTTCGCAAGAGACTTTAGGGACTGTGGAGAATTGTACACCACTCTTGTAATCTTGCCTGCTTTATTTAAAGTAAACAAGCAGTTCAGTTCCTCCCTCCATCACCATACCCAGCTTCTCCCTATGACTCTTGCATTTGCCCTGTTTCATTAGGGGATAGACTGTCATGTTCATATTGCCTTGGGGCCAGTGTTGTTGCCCGGGGTCCAAGAGAAGAGTAAGAGGATGGAGGTTCTTTGGTTTTGCATTTTACTAAGATGGCACCTTGTCTTAAAGTTTTCTGAGCTGTAAAGTCTGTGTAAGTTTAGTTTCATGAGGTTAAATTTCTTTTTCATACAAGTAGTGGTGTAGGAACACCCAGTTCCTCAGCTGATAGCAGAATCACAGGTAAGAAAGACCAGTAAAAAAAAAAAGGTTTATATACGGAAATAGACAGTTCCATTTTTACATCTTTCAAAATAGTTTTTGCACTGTATCTCCTTTAGGCCAAAGCATCAACTTTCAAGGTACTGATGGCTTCAAGGCTTTACTGGTGTGAAGTGATGAGGAGTGACTTGAGGTCAATGACCTTGCATCTACTTGCACACCACAAAGAATCTGATCCACCAACCTCAGTGGGCTTCAGAGTTATTCAGACAGTTGAAACAGACTCAAAGACTTTGGTAGAGTTGTTCCTGATTTGCAAAGACCTAAGAGGAAAAAGATGTTTGCATCAATTTTCCATTCTCACCTTGTTCAAATTGCTTCTTATAAGTGCTCATTGGAGGATTCTGGGCGACCTACAGAAGGATTTGTGTTTTATTCTTCCAAGTATATAAACAACTATAAGAACCAAACTTGTCTGGTGCTCCTTCTGTCAGTAGTGGGACAATTCAAATCTAGACCACCATGCCTGCCTTCCATGTCTTTGCAATAGTAGCAAGAATCAGTCATAAAAGCTGGCACCTAAAGAATCTATCTGGAACAAATTCCAATCTCAAAGCACCAATTTTACACCAAATACTTTCAGGAACAGTGAAGAGATCCTCATTGCATTTAAACCTCTTAAGAGATTTCAAAATGTTTCAAAACCAGCTTTTATTTCTGAGGTGTCACTGTTTATTTGCTATGTTTACATGCATATTGGGTAACTGAGCTATGAAAAGAAATAGACATTATAAGAAGGTATTTTTTAAGCAGATGACTACCTGGCAGTGCCTAAAAGAACAACATGAATCAGTACTCTTGTCCAGGATGCCATTTTTCTGCAATTGTCTTAATTTTCTCCATTTAATAAACTTCAAGGAATTCATTGATTCATATGCTTTTGGAGTGCACAAATCAAATTAATTTAAAATGAAGATAAATTCCAGAATTGTACTTGAAATATTCTAAATACAAAGGGGAATAGGAATAGAATGGACCAATTGAAATCTTTCTTGAATGGCAACATCATGGATGTTAGCACCACAGTATGCTATGAATCCAGTCCTATTTGCCCACTGGTAGATATACTATTATCAGACAGTTATACCAATGTGCCTATATATTCCTTCTGCCTCAAAAAGTTGTCTAGAGCTTACTCTTAATTTTGAGGCATCTGAGGAATTTAAGCTGAATCTCAGCCTAGGAAATAATTTTTATTTCTGGATCACACTTTGACGTAACACAACACTAACTTGTGCAAGGTAACTACAGAACAAAGCAGATTCCAAATATTTCATTTCTATTGCATGTCAGCCCTATTGCTTGTCAACCCTATTAAAAGGAATATGGACACCATAAATAACTTATGACTGAAGAGCTGTTATTTCATTAAGGAAACAACTAAAATTCCCAATAGTCTTTCTACATAATAAGCTGAGTGTCTGTAAATCAGCCAAACTTGCTGTCAATGTGGACGAGCTGTTGACAAATTTAGTGGTTTGTCTTATCTTGATCATCTTAAAAATGAAATTATATAGTCAGAAGGACCTCAATATATCAGAAGTTAGTATGTGAATCACTAAAATTTACCCTATCAGTCTTGTATGATTGAGGATGGGATGACAGAAAGGGAGGCTGGGATTGAGCAAGGTAAGGGCTGCACTAAATATGGGAGTATGTTTCCATCCTCAGCTGCTTGGAAATAAATTAGAGGGTTGTTCCAACTAGGCCTTTAGACTTTCATCAGAACTGAACTGGTTTGAGAAGAGATTTTTAGTCATACTGTATCTGGAGCATGATGTCAAGCAGTAGGTTATCAGATCAAATCACTGATGATGGAGCTCCTCTGCAGACATAGTAGTCAAGGGGACTGCAGCAAGTGGCTAGCAAGTTTCTAAGACTAGTAGGTGTCTGGGATGCCTAAATTATCATCAAATCAGTCTTCACACTAGTCGTGGATTCAAAGTGAAATCCAAGCAAGGGTCTTCAACTGGGTTGACTATCTCTGACATTCTCCTTTTCTCTTGTAAACTTTCAGCCCCAGTTTACTCAAGTGCTACGAAATCTACTGATACACTTCTGGCTCTCCACATAGTGTCTGCCATAGCTTAGCTGGTGGCTTTGCTAAAATCATGATCACAACCATCTCACTAAATCTTAGGCACCTGAGGATCTCAACAGACTTGTGTTGCAGAATAAAAGTGGTTGGCAAAAGCGGTAAACTGCCCTCAGCTCTTTGTTCCATTCATTTGTCAAAGGTTGCTGTCCCCAGGGCAAGGACATCTGATTGTTTTATGTACTCTTACTGTTTACATCATGCACCACCAGGCAAAGCAAAATTGGTGTCAGCTAATCTGAATACATTGAGACAAAAACTATGGTCACTCAGGCACTGCTTTAAAAGAAGATCTTCAAGATCTTAATCTTCTGAGTATCCCTACGTTGAAAATGTCAGCTTCTTTCAGAGGGCAGGGGAGATGTTCAGGTACGTGACAACTTCAGCTGTCCACTCCTAGTCTGCAGACAAGAGTCCACCAGAGTATTCACTGATTTAGGCGAACAAGCAATACAACTGGCATAGACGCACTAGACAATGAATGGGAAAGCGAGCACTTTATGCAAGTCACACAGATCATAGAATGGCCCATGTTGAAAGGGACCTGTCAGGTTACTGAATCCAACCAGCAACTCTACTCTGACAAGAACCATCCCTAAACCGTATCTCCAAGCTCTATGTCTGCCTTGCTTTCAAATACCTCCATCACTGAATGCTTGACAACACTTGCTGTGAAGGAATCTTTTCTAACACCCATCCTAACCCTCCCCTGGTGGGGAGGTCCTTTCATCTTATCACATGACCTTTTTCTTAGAAGAGCCAGGCTTCCTCCAGGCTACACTCTTCTTCCAGGTAGTTGAAGAGAGTGAGAAGGTCACTCCGAAGCTTTCTCTTCTCCAGGCTGAACATCTCCAGCTCCCTCTGCTGCTCCTCACAAGACCATTGCATTTGTTATAGTTCTCCCCCTTATCTCACCTATCCTATCCCTTCTACCCCATGCTCATTTTGGACCTAGTTTTATATATATTATGTCAGAGCCTGGAGAGAATGACTGAGGTTCAAGCTCACAATGACAAATCAGCGTCACAGAACTGCTCAGCTTGGAAGGGACCTTTCAGATCATCGAGACCAACGATTAACTGAATCACCTCTCAACCATGCGTCGTGGTTTTATCTCGAGAGGAACAAAGACAAAGTGTCTCTCACTCAAGCTGCCCCGTTTGGGGAGAAGGAGGGGAGGAAGGGGAGGAGCAGTGTCGTTACAAAAAAAGAAAACAACACTCGTGGGCTGATATAAAGGCAATTTAACAGAACAGCAAAGACAACAAGAAAACAGCAACAGTAACATGAATAGGAGAATGTACAAACACAATTCCAGTACCACCGCTCCAAACACCTCTCTGGTACCGCAGCTCGACCAGACAGACTCGGGACCCTCCTCCCGACCCGTTCCCCTCCCGCTACTTCCTCCCCTCCTTCCCCGGCCACAGACTGGGCTTGGCCGAGATGCGAATGGTGTGTCTGTGTCCCTGAATTAACCCTATTTCTGCCAATACCGGGACCTCATGGCTCTCAGCACCCCATCTACATGTCTTGTAACACCTACAGGGGTGGTACTTCAGCCACGCCCCTGGGCAGCCTGTTCCAATGCTTAATAATCCTTTCAGTGTAAAAAGTTTTCTTAATACCCACTCTAAATCTCTCCCGGTACAACTTGGGGCCATTTCCTCATGTTTTATCACTTACTATTTGGGAGAAGAGATCAACTCTTACCTCTTCATACCCACCTTTCAGGGAGTTGCTGAGCCGCCCTGTGCTGAACAACTCCAGTTCCCTCGGGTGTTCCTCACAAGACCTGTGCTTTAGACCTCTCACCAGCTCCATTGTCCTTCTTTGAACCCTTTTGAACACCTCAAGGTCTTTTTTGTGTTGAAGGGCTTAAAAATGGGCACAGCACTTGAGATGGGGCCTCATTAGTGGGGAGGGCAGAGGCATGATCTTGTCCCTGGTCATTGTGCTGTTCCTGGTACAGGATGCTGTTGGCCTAGAATGAGCCAGCCTTCCTCCCAATTTAACAGCTGAGAGAGACTGAGCTTGTAAAAAGCTGCAGGGAAGTCACTTGTCCCATATCTAGTCAGTGTGGGAGTCAAAGCTGACTCCCGGCTTTCTGATATCCTGTTCTTTGCTGTATATTCATCAGATGACAGTGCTTCACTGGGAAAAATGCACATCAGCCTGCTTTGGACCAAAGTGATCAAACATCATTTGGTGCCAATCAAGCTCTGCAAAGAATTAAGAGGAAGCTATGTAAAAGTACTGGAGATACTATGTTTATTTTTCCTTATCCCTGGGATAAATCTGGGAGCCTCTCTTTTGCTGATTTTGTAATATGCATTTGAAAGCATTGTTGGAGCAGATCAAAACTTGAGGAGGAGAGAAGGGTATTGTTTTGTGTGAGGGTGTTTTGAGGCCTCAGGTTGCTTATACAGCAAAATAAAAGCAGCGCTGGTTTCTTTCTTTTCTTGCAGAGATCCTTTAGGAATTAGTCTGGCAATTCCAGCACCAGGGAAGGGCTCTTCCTTCACTAATCACCTGCCTTTATTTGGCTCTGAAACTCACTCAGAAACTCCCTGTGTGTGCATTAACCAAAGGTACAGGATTATGTTTGTTTAATAATATAGCGGCGTCTTGCTGAACAACTGTAATTTCCATGTACTTATTGATCTTAATTTATAATGCCATTAGCTTTCTAAACTGCCATTAACTAATGATAGGCTCTGTGGGCTTAACAGCTCTTTCAAATCAGTTGCTGACAAGTGGGCCCCAGAAGCATTTGTCAAAAGGGTAATGGATCCCTATCAGAGTGGCAATAAATTAGGTTATAGTCTTATCAAATTAAACAATGGATGAAGGAAAATTAGCTATCAATAAAAATCTATAAAGCTGCCTTGATTATTCCCAGTCAATGATATCAATTAGAGATCAAACAGTGAACCCCCTGCAGTACGTTAAATAGAACTAACCGGGGCCAAAGGCGGCCAAATTGTGTTACAAAATGCAACACCACGGGCAGCTGTAGGAGATAATCATTACTGTCATTGACAAAGGAGCTGCTTTATTAGAAAGCTGGATGTTGCCTGCAGGCAGGCTTCTGGCAAGAGGACAAAGGCTCTGCAGTGAAGAGGAGGAAAGAGGCTTGAACCTGGCTGCCAGTGTGAGAAGTGTGTTTCTGGCTGATAGCTCCTCCAACTTTTGTCATTCAAAGCAGGCCATGCTTCATCAGATTCTGCTGAGTCCTCTGAGAAGTGACTTTGTCAGGAGACTCCTTTCGATCCTTCCCCTTTGTTTTTTTTAAAGCTGTTCTGTTGATCTCCTTTTCGGTAATAATAGACAATGTTTTAAAGATGTCAACTTGTAGTGCTGTTAATGTCCAGACTATAACTTTAGGCAGGGTAGTGCTGAGAGGCAGCATCCCAGTATCTAACAGATGAATCAATGTGTCCTAGAAATTGCCTTGAACACCTGAGTAGATCTTCCTTTCTCTGTCAACCTTTGCACGTATAGTGGGCAAAGGGGTCTCCCGCCACTTTCATGTTAGGATACAGATGCCAAGCCAGTGCTTCTTCATTCAGTCACTCCCCCAGGACTGTCCAAGGTTGGAGGAGACAGCTTGTTTCTGTTCTGTTCACTACTGCAACTCAAAAAACCTTAAGGATTTGAGCTCCACACTGTAGACAGACCAAACAGTACCAGAACCCATGCTTAGATGTTCCCTTAAGGCATGCAAAAGATCACACAGATAATTCACCATTCATTTTCAACATGTCAGCAGTGTACCATAGGGCTCTTTGTGACTTTTATCTGCAGGAACCAAATGCCAGCAAAATGCAGTAGGACTGCATGTCTGAAACATTCATGGGATGATGGTGTTGATGGGAAGTTTGACTTCAACTCTTCATGTGGCCACTGGATGTGGCTATCTCTTTGAGACAATACGTGTGCATGTAAGTCCCTGTTTCTGGGAGAACTTCCCCTCATGCTCCCTGCCACTTGAAATCTCATCTAAGAAATGAGCTACTACTGCAGGCCAGCAGCCATGGCGTGTCTCCTGCTTTTTTCATACAGAAAGTTAGTTTCTCAACAGCTTTCTGTAAAGTGCTTCATGCCTATTGAATGGGAAAAACGATCTGTGGATAATTTTAGTTCTCATGCTCCCTTTGTAGCTGTCTGTAGCTTCACAGGAGTAATCTCAGTGACTTAGGCTGTCCCTTTGAACTTCCTCCATGTGTTGGAACCTTTCTCTGAACTTAGTCTTGAGGCAAGGCTGGCTTCCTCTTATGTAGACTCTGACATTAGACTTTGGGTTGCTTCTTGACCCAGGATAGCATTATCCCTTTCCTGGACCAAGACCTGTGCAGCAATATGCTTTGTTTTGGTCATTATTGCCAGAAGGAGCAGATTAGTATCAACATTTTTGATTCTTACAGCAGAAAGTGTGGGATCAGATTCAGAAGAAAACAAGCTTCTTTTTAAAATTAAAAACTACTCTGCTCTATTCATCTTTCTCTTCTAAATAGCCACAGGCACATAAGACATTGGTTATGATGACCAGCTCTTCTTCACATAAAAGAATGCAAGGAGATAAAAGACTGTAGCAAGCTGTAAAATGAGGCACCAAAAGACTAACATTAAGGCTATAAAAGTATCTCTAAATCAATACATTTATGATAATACTTCATGGGGCAATCCTTGGTACTGCAGTGGCATTTTATGAAACCCTTCCTGGGAATCCTTGTTAATACTTCATTTGAGGGAGGTGATGGTGCAGCATCATAAAAGTGATGCTGCCAGGTTGTGAGTTGTTGTTTGAACCTAGCAGCTGAATTGCTTCTGCTGTCACTTAGTATAGTGTAAAAGCTTTCCTTAGACTCTCACTTAGATTTCTTATCTAATCTATGGGAAGCAGAGCTTTAGGGGTATGTTCCTCAAAGAATTTCTAAAGATGCCCAGAGTCACCCAGAAATTCACTTTCTTCCATTCAGCCTGGAGATGTAGGTCTCTGCTTTATGTTCTCTAACACCAACCTGTAGGTATGTGAATGTGTGCGCAGTATTTTTTAAAAATCACAAAACAAAGCACACCCCACACTTACTCTTCTTCCAGCAGAGAAGTGTTGAGAGAACAAAAATTGATTGATGTTATTCATCTTGCACTAAGGAGTACTGGAAAGCTTTCAAATACACCATGATGAGACTAGACTTGACTAGAATACCTTTAATATTTCTTGCTAAGCAAAGCACTTCGTAAATGGAAGTGAAGATGATGAAATTTGGTCCTAAAGGGATGCCAGGATGTAACTGCTTAGGTCTTTTGATCCTGCTCAGGCTTTTGAAAATGCTTTATTGTTTCCCTGAGAATCACCCCTTACAAGACACAGGATCTCTATCCTTTTTGAAACCAGGTGTATGTGTCAGTACTTGCAGGGCAGGGGTGTGACTGCACATTGGTTTGTAGTAAAGCCAGCAAGAAGAGGGGAATGGGTTTCTGTTGGAATATCCCTGTTTAAAATTTCCACTTCAGAAATCCTGGACTGTTGTGCTGGGTTTTTCTGTGGCAAATATCAGTATATAAATAACTAATAACTACAGGAGTCTCTCTCTTTTCCAACTGTGATTAAAAATACAGATAAGAAGAGAAACAAAATAAATGTACTTTCCATTCAAATTTTCAAGGTGGAAACATTCTGAAATGGAGTAACACTATGAAAGATCTTTGTGCCTCCTTCAAAATTATAGACCTTACATAGAAAATGTTTTTAAACAATTCTGTAATTTTAAGGAATAGTTTAATTTGTTCCATATCCCATAAGAAAGTAATTATGCACAATTTTTTTTTTTTTTTTGCAAGGAGATCTAGGATAAGCAGCAATACCCCCTTTCCTGTTCTGTAGATGGTCAAATAGATGCTCAGGATGGTTGCTAGTAACTATGTCAAGATCTAATAGATAAAAAATGTTAACTAACAGCATACAGAGAGACAGTAATTCCAGCCTCTCCATCTGAAATGCAATCAATCATTTTTTTCTTATTAGGGCTTATGAAGGGGTTGAAATATTTAGTTGTGGTTGTGGTGATTGAAGTAAATCATCTAAATCTCGACAGAATTAGAAGGTAGAAAGTAATCACTTTACAGATTACTGTTGTCACTATTAAGTTGAATCAACAGGTTGGTTCTTGCTTCCAATGTAACACAGTCACACAGAAAAAGGACAGTGAGTGTTAGATCTGGTGTGGGTTTTCCCTCTCACCAAAAAGCTGCTTTCTAGATGCGTTCAGCAAATTAAATGTTCAGTCTATGACAGAAAAATTACCATTCCTAAGGTTTTTCTGTGGTTATCTGCAGGAGTGGCTGGATTAGATGATCTTTGAAGGTCCCTTCCAGCTCTATGATTCTATGATTCTATAATCTAAGCTTCAGTGCTTGCTTCACCTATTCTCCTTACAGAACTCAATAAGGATTCAACCTGCAAGTGCCCTAATTTCATAGGCTGTAATGTAGACAGAGATAATTTGAAATGGTAGGAGGTGGCCACCCACCAATAGACTGGCTTCTGAGAATGGATCCAGATATGTACTAACACCAAATCCATGGCTAAGCATTTTAGAATCATAGAATAGTTTGGGTTGGAAGGGACCTTAAGGACCATGTAGTTCCAACCCCCCTGCCAAAGGCCAGGACACCTCCTGCTAGATCAGGCTGCTCAGTGCCTTGTCCTGCTTGGCCTTAAACACCCTCAGAGAGGGGGCATCCACAACCTCTCTGGGCATCCTGTTTCAGTGTTTCACTACCCTTCCAACTCTATGAATCTGTGATTCAATCTACCTAAAGGTAAATGAGGAATTCAGAAAAGTGGAGGCACAGGTTACTACTCTGTGGACAGCAAGATAAAATTCACCCTTTCCAATTTTCCCCATATTTTCATTTTAATTACTGGAACCAGTGTCCTATATATTTTCTTCACCAATCTATCTGGCTGCCCTGGGAAGATTTTGCCTCTCAAATTCTTTCTGTTTCTCTTAGAGATCTGCTTCTCCTCATTTCCTACACTGACAGTATTAGTCAGAAGACTAACAGGAAGCCAGAAAGCAGATAATGATGCAAAGTTTCCTTGAGAAAAAAACTAACCAACTAACCAACTTTCTAAAACAGCCCAAGGATGGAGAAATTTGGATTTACAAAGTACACTCTGTTGGAGAACCCTCGGTCATTGACTTCCCCTTACAGAAAACCTCTGTAAATTGATTCAAAGGCTCCTTTCCCAGTGATGAGACACAGCTTTTAGACACCAGATGCAGAGCAAGTAGGGTGGGAGCATAGAGGGGGAAGGGAAAGAAAGTAATTTAGCATCTGGCAAAATGGATTGTGAACATATAGAAGATGCTATACTGTTTAAGATTTCTCTCTGTATCCCTTTCACTCACTCTCCTTCTTTTATTAAAGGCCCCGTCAATTTAAAAATGGAGACAGTGTATCCCACTTAATAGCCTTGTTGTTAATCTTCTCACCAGTCAGCTCACAGCTCTAAGTATCAAAGTGCAAAAACCCTCCTCCTGTCATCAGCTGCAGTAAGGGAGGGATTGTCCTCAGGGGCTCTGAGCCTTAAAAATAAATAAATAAATAAAAATTCACTGCTGAGAAAAGGCAATAACAGGACTCTGCTGTTGTCTAACCTGCCATATAAATGAAACAATCAAAGAAGACAACAAAGGAAACTCCACTAACATCCAGAGGCAAACCCAGTTAGCTGTGATATATCCTGGTTTAGGGAACTATTTTTAGCCAAATCCCTCTTTTTTTTTAACAGGCACACAAAATCTCTTTCTAATTTTGATTAAGGGAGGGAAAAAACTGGAAGGCTGGTAGGGAAGAATGTGAAGAGGCAGGTAGTTGCAAGAGAAAGCTGAATTAAAATAGGTCCTTGTGTTTATATAAAGTATATAGACAAAAATTACTTTGAATGTTACAATAAAAGAAGGGCCTGATATTATCACTGTTTTTGCATTTGGCCTCTAATCTCTAGAGAACATGCCTTCACCTTCTGTTCTGCAACTGAATGGGACCTACAAGAAAGCTGGGGAGGAACTGTTTGCAAGGACATGTAGTGATAGGATGAGGGGCAGTATTTTAAAGCTAGAGCAGGGTGGGTTTCGATTCGAAATTAGGAAGAAAATTTTCACTGTGAGGGTGGTGAGACACTGGAACTGGTGAGGTTGCTGAGGGAGGTGGTATAGGCTCTATCCCTGGAGACACTGAAGGCCAGGCTCTGAGCAACCTGATCTAGTGTGGGATGTCTCTGCTCACTGCATGAGGGTCTAGACTAGATGTCCTTTAAAGGTCCCTTCCAACCCAACTCATTCTTTGATTCTATGCTGATAGCTATTCAGAGTTACAGGAATGAATCACACTGAATTTGTAGGAACATACACCTCTAAGTTGAGGACTCTTGGTCATCTCTTTGCAATCAAAATATGAAGATTCATCAATTTATGCCCTTAGGTCTAGAGGTCATAGATTCGATATCATGCCATGAGCCAGAGTCATTACTGCTATGCAAAACTACAGTATAAACTCCGTTAATTGGATAACAGCCCCAAGCAAAGCACTAGTTATTAAGGAACTTTAAAAGTAAGTTGGCAGCTTGTAGCTATCAGCCCCTTAATATCTACTAGTCATCTCCTGGAAAGTTATTTAACAAACATATAACTTCTTTTAAAAATGGTTCCTGTTCTTGCTGGCAGCCTTGGCTGAGAGCCAAAGCACTACAATGGCTTTCTTGCTGCTGGAAATAAAAGTTGCTATCCACAACTGTGTCTGTACTTGGGAGAAATAATCCCCCCCCTGTTTTATGAGAGGATTCTAGAAGGTAACTGTACAGATTTCCATAGAAATATTTTCATGTCAAATAATAACTTCTAATTAGTAGACCACTAACTAAAGATGAACCTGTTCTTGCCATGCCCAGTGGGTAAATAATGGGAATAGCATCCTCTCTAATGTCGGCTACTAGTGTGCTTATAGGTGCATATAATTCAGAAGACTTACATCTATGGCATTCATCAGTTTGTGATAAAATCTTAAGAAATCTATCCCTTTCTGTAAGGAGTTACTGATAGGTTGGTAAATCCAGTGTGGTGAGTGGAAGGTATATTTATATGCACCTTTTTGAATTTTTTAAAATGTTTTCCCCATGACTTCATTCTGGTAATGAATGTGTTGTGCTCAAGCTATAGAAGTGAGAACATTAAGGCTCTTGAGACCCAATTCTGTGTGGAAGGCCAGGAAGCAAATTAAGCAGGTGAAGAAATCTTTTATTATTGCAAGCTTGATATGGAATCACAGAATTGTCTCAGCTGGAAGGGACCTTAAAGATCACGAAGACCAACCATTGACCTAAGACTGCCAAAACCACCACTAACCCATGTCCCTAAAGCACTATGTCTACTCATCCTTTTAATATCTCCAGGGATGGTGATTACACCACTCCCCTGGGAAGCCTGTTGCAATGCTTGATTACCATTTTGGTGAAGATATTTTTCCTAATGTCCAGTCAATACCTCCTCTGATGTACCTTGAGGCCATCTCCTCCTCTCCCAAATGAATGCAAATAATTAGGTGTGTCTGACATTGGATTCAGTCTGGTTTTCAGTCAGGGCTATCAGGACACTTGAAGCTGCTGTGGAGTTTTCAGAAGTGGCCACCTCCCTTCTGTTTCAAACCGATCATTGAGTACTTTGTAGACACTGGGAAGAATTTCTTCACCATGAGGGTGGTGAGGCACTGGCACTGGTTGCCCAGAAAGATGATGGAGGATCTATCCCTGGAGGCATTCAAGGTCAGGCTTGATGAGGTTCTGATCATCCTGATCTAGTACAAGCTCTCCCTACTGTGGAGAGATTGGTCTAAGTGACCTTTGAGGGCCCCTTCCAGCTCAACACATTCTATGATTCTATCTATTTAAATTCAGCGCGTTCTTAAACTATGCCTGTTTTCCCCCTTTATCACTGAGCTGCG
This sequence comes from Turnix velox, assembly GCA_013400935.1. Taxonomy (NCBI): domain Eukaryota; kingdom Metazoa; phylum Chordata; class Aves; order Charadriiformes; family Turnicidae; genus Turnix; species Turnix velox. The sequence continues at coordinate 335,519 of VZTY01008149.1, read as the reverse complement.
TTTAAATTTAAACAGCATTTCTGAAAAACGCTCAACTTCTTGCTGTTAATTTCAAGCCTGGCTGATGGAGCTCAGCTTGGATCTCGTACCCGTTGGGAGAAGATAACCAGTTTCCACTCACAGATCACACACAGCTGAGTGATGTTCAGAGACCCCCTTCTTCCCCTAGACTCGCGCCCAGCCAAGTGACATTAGCGCTGGTAATGATCTGTAAATGTGTCAGAACTGTGCCACCTAGTGACACCGATGCCTCCTTCCTTCGATGAAGTCACGCTGATCGCACGACAGCAAGCCCTAACATAATTACTGCTAATTTGGTTTCTCAGTAGCTGGCTGTTGCACAGCTCCCTTGCACAGCCACTCTGCTTTTCCAGAAGACTTTTCTCAGCTCAGTAAGAGATTCGTTAGGGACGTTTTTCCTCCATTTTTTGTTTGTCTAAGACAATTATGGGGGTCTTGTAGTTTTTTTCTAATTATTATTTATTTTTTAAAATGGATTTTCTGCACATCAGAATGAATCTAAACTGCATGAAGACTTTAGCAGGAATCAATCTGTTAAATAAATCTGCATTTTTCATAACTAGCAACTAGAGCTAACTAGCAACTTCTGGGAAGGTCTGTTCCCATAATATGCTACTAATTTTTTAATGTAGGAACATTCTGCTTTCCATAAATTTTCCATTTCCAAAAACTGTCAATTCTAGTTTTCTAGATGCCAGTTAACTGGCTAGGAGTACATGCCTAAAGTATGTCATATGAATCACACCCTACCAGAATCTCTTTCTTTTCCCATAAAAGAAATCTAGGGATGACTTCTTTAAATTGTTCTTATTTTAAAGTTTTTTTCAAAAGTGTCATGTTTAAAATACACTGGGGTTGAAATTTCCAGAGAAACCTCATAGTAGCCTGCCAGTACCTGAAGGGACCTACAAGAAAGCTGGGGAGGGACTGTTTGACAAAACACATAGTGATAGAATGATGGACAAAGGTTTTAAACTAGAACAGGGGAGGTTTAGATCGACATTAAGAAGAAGTTCTTTCCCATGAGGGTGGTGAGCCACTGGCACAGGTTTTCCAGAGAGGCAGTGGAGGCCTTACCTCTGGAGGGATTCAAGGTCAGGATTGGTGAGGCTCTGAGCAGCCTCATCTAGTGCAGGATCTCCCTGTTCACTGCAGGAGAGCTGGACATCCCTTCCAACTCAGCAGATTCTATGAACTTGTAAAAACTGCCAAATTATAATGTTTCCCAACCTTAAAATTCAAATTTACAAGTTACAGCCTATAACAGTCTCATTAAAAACATGGTTTATGGTGAGAACACTGTGAGTATATATTGAATCAAAAGTTAGCATTGAGTGTTCCTCTTGAACTGGGGTCCCAAACTGGGCACATCATTCAAAATGTGGCTTTTCATCCCAGATGCGTCAATTTGTACTATTTACTGAACTTCACAAGATTTCTTTAGTCCCACTCCTTAAATTTCTCATGTTTCTGCTGGATTGAAGCACTGTCCTTAGCTATGTCAATCACTCCTTGACTTTAAAAACATCTGTGAATTTGTTGAGGGTGGACTTTGTCTCAGGTGAAGGCTGCACTTTGGCCAAATCTCTGTTGGAGATACTGGACAATTTAAGTCCTAGTACTGACACTTGGATTAGTCCACTTCATATCAGGCTGCATTCATATGTTAAGATATTGAAACAAATGAGGATGTTGAGGGAGAATGTGACAAAGACCTTACCAAAAGTTGTTATATCCTCTTCTCTTTCCTACTGTGTATAGCTTTTCATTTCATTGAAGAACATAATCAAAGAGTTCAAATATTGTTTGCTTCTAGTAAAGCTGTTGACTGTTATGAATACCTTCATGCCCTTTATATTATTGGAAATTATTTGGAAATGATACATGGTGTTTCTCAAAACTCTAGGCCTGACAGTCTGTTCTCCTTCATTCCTTACTTGAAGATGGTAAAAACATTAGTTTTTTTTACTGCCATGAGTAACCTGTCTTGATAGCTACAACTTTCTATAAATGATAGACAGAGACCTCACCCAGCACATCAGCTAACACTTCTAGTGTTCTCAAGTATATCTTGTCTAGCTCTGTGGATTTGATAGCACTGAGGTTGTAGAAGCATAGAGTTGGAGGAGACCTTCAAAGGTCATCTAGTCCAATTCCCCTGCAGTGAACAGGGACATTATGCACTAGATCAGGTTGTTCAGAGCCTCAATAAGCCTGGCTTTGAATGCCTCCAGAAATGGGGCCTCAGCCAGCTCTCTGGGCAGCATGTTCTAGTGCCTCACCACCCACATGGTGAAAAACTTCCTTTAAGTTTTGTATTGTCTGTTCCTTTCTCACTCTCAGCTGCCCTTTTCCCTAGCAGTCTGGAACAGTCTGCCTCTTAGAAGTGATTGTCTCCTTTATCCAGTAATGGACTTGCATTTTACCCGAACTTCCTTTTGATACTGTCATGCCTTTGTATTTCCTTCTTGCTGTTATCCTTCTCTGTCTTAGTGCCAGATGGGCTTTGTTTTTGTTTTTGTTTTTTTTCATTCCTAAGAGCCCAAGTAAATCTTTTATGCTTTTCCTTTGTTTCTCTACCTTATTTTGACTTCATATATAGTCCCTTTCAACATTTTGGTTGATCAGGAAGTTCCCTGATGAAAATTCTTGAAATTCTTGCTCTTTCTGTACAAGCAAGGGATTTATTTCAGAGCTTGTCAGTAAGTTTTCTTCAGAAGTAAGTTTTCCCCAGCATCTCCCTTTTTCTGTCCACTTTCACAGGTCTTCAACCCAAGGCCACCCAGAGCCAAGAATAGAATCTTTTTTTTTGTGTTCCTTGGAGTCTTAAATGAAAAAGTAATATAAATACACACAAGCAATGAGAAGATTAAAAGTCTCTACAGTCATGTTCCCATCTTTGTGCCTTATTTACCGGAGAAGATGGTTTAAAAGCATCTTATCTTACTTGGGAAAAATAGCTGTTCATTTGCCAAGGTCAGCAAGATGAAAAGAGATTTGCTGAGGGCTATATTCTCCTCTCTGATCCATTCTGCCAATTTCCACTTCATATGCAGCAATCTGTCCACACATGGGCCTCCTAAGGATGTCAGCAAGGATTCCACAACCACAAGAGAAGAGCTGGGCCCTTCAAAAGTTAGTTGCTGAAGTTGAAACCACCTCAGGGCAACCTTGACTTATGCATTCAGTTCCTTTTGATAAAGTTACACTATTCTCAAGCTGCTGTTTTGTCTATCAGGACAGAAAAAGTGTAAATAAAAAGAACATAAGGTTGGAATGGATTGCTTGGATCACTGAGTCTAAGTTACCCTTTATCTTCGATATATCATCTGATGCTTTTTACAACTTCTATCAAGTCCCATCTTTAAACTAGCTATAGTTATTGTGTCGTAGTGGCCTTGCAGAAGTGCTTTTCCAGACTTTCATTTCTTTTATTTTCAACCTAAATTATTGTTTGTTCATAAGTAGTTCTTCCCTTGGCAGCTTTTTCCATTTGTTTACAAAGCTTTTCTCCCTTTTGTATTATTTTCTTTTTCTTATTCTCTTCTCTCCTCGCTCCTTCAAAGCCTTCTATGTAAAACCAAAACTTCCGTGTTCTTGAGTCTTCATATGTGTCAGTTTACATTCTCCTTATTAGGTATTGTGGCCTCCTTCCTACCTCTTCCAATCTTCTATTTTTTAATTTGAGTGAGTATGAGAGACCTAAGTGAGATAGATAGCTGTATGCAGAAGTATGATGAAGCCTTGTCCTTCTTAAAAATGGTGAAAATTCTCGCTGATCAGTCCATTCTCCCTTATACCCTTTAAAACACTTTTTTTCTATTGTCAGGTTGGTGCTATTGCTACCCTTTTGCCTTCCTCTCATGAGCACATTCACACTTCTGATGTAGCATGCTTTGCAAAACCCTCCTTCTCTGCTACTTTGGATGTACTCTTCCTGTTCTGTTTTGTTTTGGTTTTTTTCTTCACTAGTCTATTATAAAAAAAAAAGAAAGCATCTATTTATTTTTTAAAAGCCCAACAAAACAATATGACTAAAAATATAATCTTGCTAGAAAAGAATAGAATAAAATAGAATAGAATAGAATCCACAATCCAGGTAGATGATGTCAGTTGCTTTACCTTTATCCACTGATGCTGTAACTCCACCATAGAAAGACACTGAATTAGTCAGGCACGATCTGCCCTTGGTGAAGCCATGCTGGTTACATCCAATCAACTCAGCATCATTTTTCATGTGACTAAGTAGAACCTTCAGGAGGATCTGCTCCTTTCAAGCTTCTTCTCTGTGGCCTTGCTACCCACCTCTGCATCCATGTTTTGTTTTCTCCCGCATCTCTCCTTAAACTTATCCCTTCTTCTACCACCAGCTTAATGGTTTAGAGCCCATGTTATCTTTTATTCTGATTCTATATATTGCATATATATATATAAACACTAGTGTTATGTGAGCAGTGCTTTCCACATATACCCTTTCTCACTGCTGTGCCTCAGAGGTTTAAAACTAGTGAACTAGAAGTTGCTTTTTTTTTTTTTAAACAAGCTCTTTTTTACCACTGAACTGCTGATATAAGAGCCCAAGGGGATTTTTTCTTAAAGGCTTGGCTAGGAAATGCAGAAGCCAAGACACTGATAAAAGTGGCACCTCTCCCACCTCACAGAGGGTGGAGAGGTGTTTATATGAGCAGCAATAATTTGGTCAGGGTTCTGGCATTTAACATCTCACCCTGCTTGTCGGAAGTGCCAGAGGCTCCTTAGCCAAGAATCAAGTGCCAAGGACCTCAGCTCACTCTGAGTTTAGTTCTTTCAAGTCCAGACCCATGGTGAAGGCAAAAGTCTGCCATGAGCAGTTTATGCTCCTTTAACATATTAAATCCTTTACCAGTGTAATGCTGGTTATACAAATGTGTGGTAGAGTTCTTCCAGCAAATGAGGAAAGAACACTGTCTGAAATCTTTCCTAGCTTTTCTCATGCATCTTCCATCAACTGAGTTTCAATCAGGGGATATGACAACTCTACAGCCCCAGACGGCACCTCTTCAGGTCACACGAGGAATGAGGAGGAACAGGAGGTGCTATTTGCATGTCAAAATAACTGATGTGAACATTCCTGTGACTACTTCAAAGGAACATCTCATTATCTTTGTTATTAAATGCTTCTGCATTGCTAAGAAGGGGGGTAGGTTAATTGGAAAAAAAACGTTTAAACTTTATAAACAGTGCAAGTATGAAACCCATCATTTTAATAAATACTACCTTATCTCCTGGATCTAATAGATCTTAACTGATGTGTGCTATCATTAAGTTTAATTTAAGAAATGACTTCTCAAGAGGTTTCTTAAATCAATTGCAGACATGTTCTCAAACAATATTTGAAATATTTGATTCACCTACCGCCTTGTCATCAAATCACTTTCTCTGAGTAAAACAGCAGAGAAGAATATACCACTGTACTCTCCCATTTTTCACACTGAAACAAATGGAAAGCTTTTTTACCCAATATATTAAAATATCAAGTCATCCATCAGTGCAAGTCAGTCACCTCTAAAGCAGCTGTTTAATAGAGCAGTGCAATGATTCATACAGGGACATGTTAACTAGATCCAAATGAATTACTGCATGGGATTAACCCTTCTCTCTTTCTGAAATTAATAACAAATTATGTTGAGTTTCTATTCTATGCTTCTGCATATCATAGGCAAACTTCAGGCTATTTACTCACCCATTTACCATTAAGAAATAAGTTTGTCCATCTAAGCTGAAAGCACATGGCTCTGGCACATATTTTGACCACTTAGACAATGAGCAACAGACATCAGACAAATGAAGCTACCTTAATGGAGTGAAATAGATTTTGGGAGTGACATTTTGAGACATGGGCAAGGACAGGGATCTTAAGAAACAGTGTTTGTAGGCCAATGTTTACTCTTGAACTGTGACTTTAAAGCCAGAAAATAAATCCAACGATGGGTGCAGCAGAAGCCAAAGTGATTCCAACTTTGAAATGCAAGGAGCCGTGCTATGTGGCAGCACAGAGCATATCAACATATATATGTCAAGGAATCAACCTGGAAAGGTGACCACATATTAAATACATGGGTTTGCTTTTTTTCCCAGTAATTACCCTTAGAAGGAAACCACAAATATGCTTTGTCGTTGTTGTAAATTTACAGAAAGAATCTTCATGCCTCTCTAACAAATACAGTCAGAGCAGAGTGAATCCATGATTTAGGTTAGTGTCTCATGCAATTTTAAGGGAACTTTTGACCCCTAAGAAGAAATGTCACATGAACTTACGCTGCTTCATTTTCTCTTCTTCCTCCTGTCCTGTTTAATCCAAAAATAGGAGAGTCTTGTTCTCCAGGGCTGGAATATGACAGCGCTGACAGTACCCTTTCAGAAGAATGAGTCTGATGGGATTTATCCCAGAGTCCAGAAATGTACTGTATTCCCCCAGAAACTGGGAGTGAATGACTGGTGAGAAACATATCCCAGATCTTCCTTATCACAGAAATAATCCATTCCCATCTTCCAAGATGAGCAGGCCATAAATTGTGCAATAGTTTAGGGGAGTTTTGCCTGGAAAGAGAATACTCTTTGTCTGCTGCAACTGCAGGTAGAGCTGTGTGCAGTACATGCGACTAGCAATATCATTAGAAAATTCCACTAGACCCCCCCATCACTATCTGATTGTTTTTTATCCATGCTTAAGGAAAAAACACTACTTACCTGTTTAAACTTTGATCTCAATATGACCAACATAAGGAGTAAATATTTTTTTTCCCTCTAATCAAAATTTCAGATAGCTTTTTAGAAGGAAGATCAGGATGTTACTCATGTCATTTATGAAGAGAGGATCAAAAATCTAGCTAATGCTTTAATTGCATTACTGAGAGTCTCCAGAAATGACAGACATGAATTAGTTAATAAGACAAGAAAGTAAAATACCTCAGCTAGTGTTTTGATACAAATTTTATTCTCAGAGAATAGAAAGATATTGCCATTTCTGGTGAGACCTACATTTATTTTTGACTCTCTGATGTTAAAAAAATAAAGATGAATAAGACAAAGTCACAGTCCATATCAATTCCTCTGCTCCATGAGCATGAGAGCAAAGTATCCCAGATACAGCTGGAGTTACTTGTCTCAACAGATGCCTCCTTGAAAGAAGGCCTTGAGGATGGCAGGTAGACTGCAATATCAAGCATTTTTATGAGTCAGGCCTCAAAAAGTATGAGATTATATTAGCAAACATGATCCTTAATAAAGGAGTACATTCTGGGTTCATTTTATTTGCCTTCTGGTTTCTGAGCCTCTAAGGTAGTCCATATAAAAATTATGTCCTCAATATTTTATCTTCAAATGAAAAAGCCAAACAAATTATTCTTATAAAATATGACTGAGTTTCTGTGATATTCTGGGGAGGAAGATTTCAGAAGAAAGCAAATATGTAAAGCTAAAATCTGTAATAGAATGGGAGTTGCTAAGACCAGCATTTATTTGCCATTTGAAATTACTGCCAGCCCCTCTTTAGTAACAAATGCATATTAAGTGATGCTTAAATAAAACTAAACTAAACTTAAATAAAAAATAAACACAAGACTTATTCCTTGATAAGAATATATTGCAGAAAAGCACCTGAATGATCAGAGATAGAGAGCTTTACATGGTGATTTGAAAAGTTCAGAGGACCCATCTACAGCTCCTTCTGTACCCAATCAGACATGGTCTTACACAGCTCTTAAAGTCAAAACTGACCTCTATAAAATCAGAAATAAGGTATAAAGTCAACCTAAAACAGTTGCCACCATTGAAAGTTCAGTCTTGACAACCGCCATAGTCAATTCTTTGTGTGTATATATATGGCTCTAACTAGTTCTAAACTCAAAAACTTTCCCCACATGAGATTCTTTATTCAATATATATAGTAAAGAAATAAGAGATCTTGAGATACCTGTTCATTTTTAACTGTATGTTTACTTCTCAGTGTTAAGCCTATTACCAGACTAACAGAGTTGTTTCATTTACAAGCAAAGTAGCAGGAGTGCTCTAATCTGGTCACTTTTGGCATCTGTGATGAAATCTGTTAGAGATGATTTTTACTGCTCTCTGTGACCTTGCTGTGTGAAAATACCACCCATCTGAATTCATCTTGAGTTCAACCTTCCACCACATGCCATGCCCTGCAAACATGATGCACCATAACCCTCTGCACAATATATGGGCAAAAGCTTAGCTGATTCAGCTGTGAAGACTAAAACACAACAGAAAGGAAACTAACAAGTGGACAGAAGCCAAAAAAGACCAGCTCTTCAGTTGCAAGGTATTGTTAATGTTGGTTTGATTTCTTTAGCATAGATGCTCACTGTTGGACACTGCATGAAAAGTTGGGCTGAACCCTAGAGAGTTCAGTGGAAGCAGGGAAAGGGACAGCTGTCCAGGCTTGCTTTATCACCTTATTAAGATCCTTTTGATAACCAGATATGGCAATTTTCATATGTTGGTTTTTTTTTTTTCATTCCAGAAATGGCATTATGCCACAAGGGGGTAGGGGTGTTCTGTTTAAAACCTTGCCACATATTTCTATAGACCCAGCCTTACAATGAAAACAGTGTTGAGTATTATAAAAAGCAACACAGATTGAATCTCTGCAGACATTTTCTATACCATCTGCATTTCAACTATAGCTTTCTTTATAATGAACATCTGTTCATAGATATCAATCTGAGCAGCAAGGATGAAATTATTTAAGAACCGTCTATCTTTTAGACTAGCATGTTCCTGGGGATGGTTCTGGAGGTGGAGAATGGGTTACCCCCAGGAAAGAGGATTTGGTTACAATGAGCACCTTTCATTAATCTAAAAACAGATTGCCAAAGGCTTGGCAGCACCAAAATGGACACAACTGGATCTCATCAGAGAAAGTGCCCTTCAAGCATACAAGAATTAAATAGCATTGGTAGTGTGGATGCACTCACTACTTCACTGAAAAAACGAACCAAAAAAAAAACAAGCAAGAAACTACACTTAGATAAAAGGTCATGTGTGGCTCCCTCAAGAGTATAAAGCAATTTTAAGTGGCACATTCTGGAGTTTAAATTAATCATTTAACATTTTAATTTTAATTATTTGTCTAGAACTGGTGATTTTGTGGTAGTGGGGGATGTTGCACCTGGATATAGAGAGAATGTGTTTCCCAACCTGCTGACATGGGCCAGGAGACAGAGTCAAAGCTCACTTATTCTGTGCAAAACTGAACAAATGTAGCTGAGCCACTGAGCATCAGCTCTCTTGCAGTGAGACATGGGGCAAAATTCTTCCAGTCTTTTCCAGCTACCAGTGTCAAAAACATTTCTGTTAGCCCTATCACAAGATAAATTTGTCTTTTCAGATAACCTTTACTAGAAATATTGACTCATCAGTCTCAAAATCGTCTTATTTTGCTTTGCTTTCCATAGCCACTTCTTTCAGCCGTAAAGCAAAAGAAATTTAATTTTTGGCATGCTTAAGTGAAACAGTTGAATATTCTACCCTTTAAAATGTCCATTTTCAAAAAAAGGCAAAATGAAAATGTGCCATCAACAGCAATGCAGACAAAGTCTTTTCCTGGTTTCTTTCCTTTAAATTTTGTGAGCATTGATACTAAAAACATTTTCATCTTTTAAAGGGAATGGCACATATTTTCATTCAAGTTGTCTGTAAACACGCATAACCTCACCTGCTTCTAGGTGAAAAATTAATGTACTATTGCAATGATCATAGATGCACTCATCTTTTTAGCAAGAGTAGGGAATGAGCCATGGTCAGACAAACCTGCTTTTTAGGTAGTAATTTTTTTCTGTTTGAGCTGGATTCCTTGCTTAAAGCCATTCTCATTTCTTAGTCTGGTCAGTTCATGGTGCACAGTTGCACCAGGAGGAGCTGAATTTGACTCTGTAGTCTCAAAATCCTTACATCATGCAATTTATATCATCTAATTCATGTCACTTGGTTCCCCCAAAACTGTCCTAGAGTGAGTCATGCCATGAGAAGGATGGGACACCAATTTCCTTTTGTCTTTCTGCTGTGGGAGAGTTCAGGCTATGGGAGAGTTTCAGGCTGTGGAATATGAACCTTTTACTGGAGAGATGCTCAGGAGATGGATTTGGTCTCAATAAGGTGCTTCTGAATGACACTGAAAGGGAATAGAAATGCCTTCAATTATTTTAGAAATTACCCTTTCAAATTTTTTTTTTCAAATCATTAAAGTTTGGCAGAAATATTTGGTGCTAATTTTTTTTTTCAGCTAAATCTGAGACCAAATTAGAGAAATATAATTTCTAGTAGAAGCATCTTTTCCTGTGTGAGAATTTGACCAGATGCAGTGACTGAGCTAAGAAATTTAAAATGTTGACAGATCTGAAGAAGAGGAATGAAAACTAGGTAATCCAAAGTGTTGAACAGAAACTGTGCAAGGAATATTTTAATGGAATTAGAAAATAAAAGGTACAGGTATTTTTTCATAAAAAAGAAAAAAAATTATTTTTATGTGTTTTCATGGCATTTGCTGGAGGGAAAATGTGAGGGAGAAGAATAAGATGGGGCATTGTCTGATTCTCTCCATAAGTATTGTCTGCTATCCAGAGCCTTTGCCCAGACTGAGCACAGTTTTATTTTGAAAATTTGTTAAAAATAAAAAAGAGGAAAATAAAATTTAAAAAAAAAAAAAGGAAAGATCAACAACTTCCAGCTATGTGCTTTGGGAGGAATTTCATATGGAGCTAACTAAGGAAAATCGGCATCTCAAAGCTCCTTTGGTCCCCTAAGCAAGGGGGGTAATAAGTGACAGATCCAGGGGGTTGAGGGCAGTGAGGGAGCAGGATGTGTGCTCTGGGAAGGCAGGTGCTGCAGTCACTCTCCTCTCTGCCAGGAAACGCGGGAAGAATGCATGACCAATTCGGTTTCGGAGCAGAATACTCCCTTTAATGGACAGAAAACACTAACCTTTTATTTTTTCTCTTCCTCTCTCTCTCTTTTTTTTTTTTTTTTTTTAATTTTAACCCTTTCAAAGGACAAAGCTCAAATCTTTGTTGCAACCTATTTTTACTCCACCAATAACTTCTGTGCTACCTAGAATCCTGGACAATTGCACTCTTGTGTGAAACCAAAATAAACATCCTGAGAGGGTTGGATTATCTACATGAGATGAATTCAGGGCAAAACACAGAAAATACTCCAGCACTGTCTAAGCACCTGGCTTTTTTAGCTCACCGCAAAACAAGAATCTTTTACAAAGAAGGGAAATTCTGAAGTGGCCCAACACCATGGGAAAAGCTGGCTTAAATAAACTGATCTTGAAATGACACTTCACTTAAGATCTGCTGAAAGCAAGGACCAAAGCTGCTTTGTGCAGGATCAAACCTAGAAGTGACTTAGATCAAGTAAATAATTTGGTTGCCATCAATCACAGTCATCATCAGCCACTTTTCCTCCTTGGGATTTCATCTGTGTCAGTGTCCATGCTTGTGAGTACATGTTCTTTTTCTGAAAGGCATATGGGTTAAAGCTTACTTGTAGATAATACAGAGGAGATGCTTTTACAATGTAAAAGCACATAACAAGCAACAACAGTACCCTTATGCACATCCTACAGGGAAGGCTTGAGCACCAACCACACACCAGTATCACACACAACGCTGCACACAAATAAAATGATTTATTTCCCACCTTCACAGTTCTCAAATAAAATTCAGTCTTAAAGGTTCTGAATATCCAATGTGCTATAACGTTATTATACAATTATTTTTCTCTTGTGATTAATCTGCATTAATTCTGCTGGAATTAACTGAGATGAAATGTTTATTCTTAAAAAAGAAGGATTCTCCCCTAACATCTGACAGATGCACAGTGAAACTTATCCTCCCGCCTACAGCTTGCTCAGAGTTTTCCAGTAGCTGAAGTAAAGCAACATCTAAAAAGAAAAAAAAAATCACTCACTGCAAAAAAAAGAAGATTAATTTTACAACTCAGTAGTTTGAATTATAGCCTATGATATTTCAAACACAGTACAGCAGTATGACTTTGCTGGGATTTATTTTTTGAAAAGCCCTTGAATCATGTGGACTGCTGTCCCTCAAGTTTTGGATGCTACAGCAATAGAAAACAACAGGAGTGTTTTTCTGCTTCCATGTGCACATTTGCTCACGTCTAATATAAATGATATGCATTTATTTTCTGTGTATGCATAGACATACATATATTTTTACACATGATGTAAGGCACAGTCTGTAAGATTTATAAAAAATCAGGGCTTCATATCACCCATGCTTAAAAAAAAAATTGTTTGGTTTCCCATATTAAAAAAAGAGACTAATGAAATTAAAGATTGCCTCAATCAGAGGCAATTAAAGAGCACGCATTTCTTTTCCAAGGGTACACAATTTTACTCAATATACGCAGTGCAAGGCCTGCCTGTAGGATAAATAATATAATGGGTTTTGTGATTTGATACTAAAAGCATAGCAAAATCCTACAGCTGTAGCCTCATTTTTCTCCACACTCAAACCGCTCACTTTTCAAAAATTGTATATTTTGCAGAGTTAATAAAAAAAACCCCCACATTATTTGTCTAGAAGAACCAATCTGCAGCATAATAGGTAATTGCATTTAATTACAGGAATTTTAGAAATGAAACAAAGAAATGAACAGTGATTGTGGTTGTGTTTTGTGGCTAAGATTAAATTGACAATTGCTATCTTTTAACTTTTTCATTTTTTATCCCTTTGCTACAACAAAATGCATGAAACTTTTACACATTTTGTGGAACAGAACCTCTATATGCAAAAGATGCAATTCTCACTGGCATCAGGAACATCATTTTTAAAAGTAATGAGCTGCCTAAAGATACAAATCCAAGATCTGATGAGATTTTCAAATGTACATCAGTGCCTCACTTCCAATTTTGGGTGCTTGAATATTGTGCAAAAAAACTTACCTAGAGCTTCCAAAATTTCCAAAACAATACTGGAAACCAAGTATAATTTGTTGTTTTCCCCTGGAGATGAACAAAATCAGGGCAACTTTCAAGTCATCTAGATAGCATACTAGATTTTGCATTGGGTTTTGACATATGACCAGGTCTTTCTCATCCAAATAAACTCCATTTAACTTTTAAGTTAAATGGCAGGAATTGAAAGCACATATGCAACTCTATCATGGTCTAGCTATACTTTGCCTCGTGTCTTCCACAGGTTGTGGTCACACACTGAAGTTCAGCTGGGGGACTAATGTCTGACAAGTTGCTGCTCTATCTATAGAGGATAATGCATCCTTCCTTCTGCCCTGGGCTTAGATATAACTCCCTTTTGGGCATCTTAGTCTGCCATATTAATGGGAAACTTAACAACTCATAGGAAAGTAAATAGGAGAGAGATGAGGCACCAACAAGAGCTGCATGGTGAAGGATAATTTGGTTTGATACTGAAAGAAATATGGGATGAATCCAGGCCTTCCTCTGCCTCAAAAGAGAGCAAATCCACTTGTTTTTTCAGATGAAGAGAGAAACTCGGGCACCATCAGGCTGATGTGTTTTGTCATAATGTCACAAAAGTTCCCACCAACTTTGGAAGCAGGTTAAAAAAATCGTGATGAGAGGAAGCTGGGAATTATTGAGGAAATGTTTTTCATTTTTATTATTATTATAAAATGCCGATGACTCAAAGTGGAGCTATTCCTGGGAAGATTGAATCCAACCAGTTCATCTCTTGCACTGCAATTTGCAAACCTCAAAAAATGTTAGAGATAACGAGTTCTAAGGCAGTTAAAATGAAAAAAAAAACCCTCCTGTTTACCTTAAGTGATTTTCTGGTTTGGAGTTTAAATCAGAGAAAAAAAAAGGAAGAAAGATATAGAAAAAAGAAGAAAAAGGGAAACAGAAGGAGGGGGAAAAAAGAGAAAGAGGGAAATCAAAAAAGACAAAATGAAAGAGAGAAATAGAAAAAAAAAGAAGGAAGAAAAGGAAGGAGGGAAGTGATGGAGAAAGAATAAAACTTTTTCTAAGTGATTCAGTTGTCCAGGAGTTGTGCCAGGACGGAAGTGGACCTCTGACAGGGATAGATACATGCTTTCCAATGGGATAGCTGATGCCTCAGCCTAGGAAAGGAAGGCAGGTAATTAAAGAAACAAAAGCAACTGTATCTTCCTCTCCTGACACCCCAAGAGTGACTACCCTGGACTAAGGGATAAACATTTCCCCAGGACAAATTATAAATTCCCTGGATTTCCCAGCAAAACTTCATCTTAAGCCAGCTCTTCCTTATCAGTCTTGCCCTTTGATATGAGGTGACCTTTTGTGGAACTGAAAAGATGGTGCCTGGTGATCCATCTGTACCTTTTGAGGTGAATTTTCATGGCCCAGAGCTCCAGCAGCTCTGTCATAGTGTAGCTTCTGTTCCCTCCTCCTGCAATGTTCAGAGTGCTAATCCTATCCAGAGATCTGACTAGAGGGGTGCCCTTCATGATCCAAAGCCCACTTGCAATAGCAGTGATTAAAATGACTTTATCTTGCCTTAAATAATCTCACATGGGTTCTCACAATTCGTCTCTGTTTTCATTGTTCCAATCCATAATATCGGGCTGGAGCAACTCCTCAACAAAGCTGCTCTTTCCTGACCCCTTGACTTCTTGGGCAAGGAATATAATGACCTCCATTGATTCAGCTGCTGGTAGCAAGAGTGAAGGGGAATAGGTTTCCCATTTCCTCCCCAGCGAGGCTTCTAGGTCGGTGGAATTGTTAAAGGATTTTGTTTTCTGTCCAAGAGAGTCTTATGCTGGTGCCAGGGTTGCATGCAAGAAGAAAAACAAGGAACAGAGGCAAGGGGGGAGACAAGTAATTTAGATGAGGGAAAGATTTGCTCCGTGCAGGATGTCCGTCTATTTTGAGACAGATATAGCTAGAATGAATCTCAGTTTGTACAACAGCTGTAAGAAATACAAAACTAAAGGGAGACAGTGAAGCACTGGCAAATTATAAAACTCCGTTGCCTTCACAGTCTGGTAACTCAAGGATTTTGCTGGAGATTAAAGAGAGGTGGAACTGGCATCTGAGAAGAAGAATGGTGGTTCTTCTATGCTGTAGGGGTTGCCTTGTATGTAAAACCCTTGACAAAAAACTCTCTGTATTAAGTGAGGAACCTCTCTAGTAAATATGGAAGCTGTTCAGAGCCATCTGTACTGCCATCTTCTAGGTTACACCCCCAGCAGCAAATTTATACAGCACAGCATCGATGGTATTTGCACCTTAACAACCACCCTTGGTAGCATAACCAATGTCCAGGGAACAAAATGGATTTGGTAGGAACATAGAAAGGAAGGAAGATGAATGAAACATAACTAGTGGAGGAACTGGTTGCAGTTTCACTCTAGGTGCTTTCACACTTAAAAATAAAAACACATTAAAGTGGTGATATGTTTTTATAGCCTTTTCAAGAGACTCTCATACATACTGAATGAAATCAAGGAATCTTTCTATAAATACAAAGCAAGACCACAGTTTGTTGGGATTTTTTTCTTTTTTCTTTGCTTTTTTAGTCTTTGTAGCACTACATTTTAGATAAACTTAGGAATACCTGAGAGGATCAAAAAGCTTCTACAGCACCCTCAAAGATATATCTAACCAAATGTTACTAGAAAGGATTGCTTCTTATGTTACTATTTCTTTCATTATTTCTTTTTCCTCTATGAGTAGTGTTCACACACTCTGTAGTGCAGTTTTGCAAGGGCATCTCTCATGAGCTTCCATGGTGTAACCAATACACACCACTGATTTGCTCTCTCTGTTGTGTCAGCACATAAGTAACTGCAGAGTTGTAGGCCAGACCATGGTGACAATTACAGTGGGATGAATGCACTCTGCCTTTCCTCTGGACTTACAGTGTTTTAATGGATATAATTTCATGTATCCCCTTAAACTGGGGGCTGAAAAGGTGTGTGAAAGGGCTTGAAGACACCCCCTCAGCAGGGCATTAATGCTCACAAATATTTAGTTTCTTAAACCTCAGTCCAAGTGCTCATCTCAAAAACAGGACCTTACTTTTCATGGCTATCTGCAGTCTAAGGTTTGCTCGTTTAACTATTTAAGTAATCATCCATCTATCTTGCCTTCTAAAAGTATTTCTTGTGAAGATTTAACACCCTTGATCCACCTTAACCTTAGCTTTGTAAGTTCATTTTGCAAGTGATCCAGAGAGCAATCACAGTATGCAGGAAAAGCACACTTACATTGGTGTGAAATTCAGAAATGCAAGTATTTAAAACATTTCTAGTAGAGGAAGCTGGATAGATAATCATATTCTCAGTGAAAAAACACAATCATAAAGCCAAGTACAGGAAAAAAAGAGGACCAACTGCTTAGGCTAGGGATCTCTTTGGAGTATATTGAACCAAATGTAGAAAGGAGAAAGCCTTTGGGATCACAAGAAGAAAAATGGACAGAGTTAAATCTGGTGAGTGTTTATTATTAGAGGGGTTTTTTATTGGTTTCATCTACTGAAACACTTAGAGACATGTACCTTTTCTGGTTTGGGATAGGATTGTTTTTAAAGTCTGAATATTTCTGCAGCACAATCTGGCAGTAACACCATCAATACAGGCTAAAACCAGTGTGAAAAATGTGTTTGTGAATCAATTAGATTCATCCACCAGAGGTCATTAGATGATCAAATGACACTTTCCCACTGTCTTTATTAGGAATGGTATTCTGTGCTATAAAAAAATACATTCTCATTAATAATAAAAATCTTAAAGGAGAAAAAAAATCAAGTAAATTATAACACAGTTAGCTTCATTATTTTAAATAGCTTTGACAAGAAGAGAAAAATAGGTTCTGAATAATATTATCAAAAGAAATTACAAGGCTTGTAAATTCTTATTCCAAAATGATGGGAGATGCTGAAAAGATAAGTTTGACTCTCCATCATACAAATAACATATCTCTAATTGTACTATATGAATAGCATAAGCTGCCGAGAATGGTCCAGGTCTAGAGAAAATATAGGCTAATAAGACAAAGGTGTCTAACTGTGATAATTGTGAGATGGATTGATTCTTCCAGGCTTTGTCCTCACATACCTTTACAGCAGAGGAATTAAGAAGTCTCTCTTAGAGTCTCTCAAAGAAATGGATTTAAAAATACAGAGAAAAGTTTCTCTCATTTCCCTTTCCAGTCTCTCCCCATCATTACTTGACTTGTTCCTTCTTTCCCTTATTTTCAGTACTTATGATAGAACTTTATGCATCTCTCTTCTCAAATAGCCTCTTATTTCACTTCACATGTCATCTAAATGTAATTCCGTTTTCTCTTATACTTTTCAACTCTTATCTTAGATTTCTGATTTCAGCTTTGCAATTTCATTAATTTTAGACCTGATCTTGTAGTCACTACTGAAAGAAATGATCCTTGTGCAGGATGAGTGATGCCGCTGAGGATTTCAGATCACTATCTGTGCAAGTGGCTAGATTTGTTTCTCAAAATTACCATTGTCCTCTCCTGCATTGGTAGCAGCTAATTAGTAGGAGGTATTTATGATTGAGGAAATTCATAATTGATCTCGACTAGCTTTCCAGACAAGTAATTTTTTTGCTACTAGGAACTTTCTCATAGTTTTGTCATATCAAAATAAATGCAGTTTTTAGTGCTCTACATTCTTTTCATGGTATGAAACCCAGTTGCACCACATGTGCACTGCAGCTGCTTGGCTCAGAGTCCTTTAATCTAGGTTTTCCACAAGATGTGCCACCGAGTGCTAGCTGCATCAGTCACAAAGATGCTGCCACCAGGAAAGGAATATTTTCATCAAAGGATGAAGTCAAAGCTGCTCTGGCACCTTTAGGTAGGTTTGTGTCCAGATCTCAAGCAGTGGGACAAGGAATGAAGGCACATTAAAAATCAGTTGAGTTTCAGGTCAGGAACAATTTTGAATTTCGATCAGTTTCTGAGACTTCTCTGTCCCAGAAAAATAAATTGTACTGGTGCTTTGATCATATCTTCTCTGAGTCAAGATCTCCACCTTGCCTAAGAGATCATAGTTTTCCTGAGTTCTTGTTTGGTGGCCTTCATCATTGCCTAGAAGTGTTACATTTTAGCTTCTTTAGACTCTAGTATCCCTGTGTCACCTAATACCCTACATGGTTTGAAACTGGCTGAGTACTGTGTCAGAGCTGCTGCTGAAAAAAGTTTCTGATTCTTGAGATAGCCCTCAAGGGACCTTCCCACTTTGTATGCTGTGATTCTATGATGCTGAGGTGCAGGGAACAGAAAGTGTGGGAAGAAGAGAGCCCAGGGAGCGCTGAGGCTTGGTACCCCAGAGGGATCCAGTGATGTTGAGTGTTGGGTGATGAAGAGCTCTGGGACTGAAGGATTGCCAGTTCCTGGTGGCAAATAGTCTCTGGAGATGGGGGGAGGGGGGAGGCAGAAGCTGAGGCAAGAGTGATAAAACATGGTTGAAAGAGTAGTTTAGAGTTGCCATTGGCAATACTCACTTGGTCTTTAATACAAGGACCCATGAAGATATAAGTATTCACTCAAACAGGGGCAAGATAATACTTCATGCTGTGGAGAAATCTGTGGAGGGACTGTTTATCACAGCATGGAGTGATAGGAGTAGGGGCAATGGTTTTAAACTAGACCAGGGCAGATTTAGATGAGACATTAGGAAGAAGTTTTTCCCCTTGAAGTTGGTGAGATAATGGAACAGGTTTCTCAGACAGGTAGTGGAAGCCCCATCCCTAGAGACATCAAGGCTAGTCTTGATGAGGCTCTGAACAACCTGATCTAGTGCAAGATGTGCCTGCTCACTGCAGGACAGTTGTACTAGATGGCCTTTGATTGTCCCTTCCAACTCTGTGATTCTATGACAAGGTGAAATCTTCCATGTGACCTGCACTAATCTTCCATAATAATGTTCCCAAAGATTCATTCCCAAAGATCATCTACTCGATACTACTAACAGGAGAGAGCTGAGTCCACACTTAACACCTTGTTTGAATTATGTAACAGTAGGGTAAAAAAGCAATATGGGAGGGGAAAAAATAGAAGACTGAATGTTGTAATAATAGCTGCCAGCAGCTGAGGGAAAAGGCACTCTGGATTTTGTAATTTTAACATTTATTCATTTGAATGTATTAAAACATGGGAAAAAAAATTGGTATCTTATTACCAGTTAGCCATGCCTGAAGCTGCTGGAAGATATGACCCTACCTGTTGGTGAGAAGCTTAGTGTTATGAACAGTTTCATTAGCTACAATAAATTGAATCCAGTTAGCATCACCATACTTGGTAACTGCTACTTGATGTGAGTTTGGTCTCAGAAATGAAACAAATATACAGGCATAAGTATACATATGTATGAAGTTTAAAATAGACAGCAACTTTAAATATTCTTCGTTACCTACTCAGACTGTTCATATGCAGGTTTTTTTCTCCAAGGATGGAGAGACACTGTTTTTTCCCTGCAAATTTGAATGCAAACTTTCAAATTCAGAAATAATCAATTCATATTTTTTCCTCTACTAACCTCTTACCAGTGATTGCCTGCAGCAACGAGCCTTCTTCATTGCTGCAGGCAGTGTGATTCTATGCTGAGTGCAAGTCCAGTCAGTCTAAACTCTGCTCTATTTTTGACCCACGTTCCCTTATCCATGTGTCTTTATCTAGTTATTGGATATGCTCGATACAGTCTTTTTCAGTGTCTTTGGGGAAAAAAAAGTTTATAAAATATGATGGGCTTTAAAGTCCAAAGGGCTTTTGAAACCAAACTCAGCCAGTTCATACAGTGTGAGGCTCATTTCATTCTCCTGCTAAGACTGAAATCACACAGTTAATATAATAAAGCATTTTTATTCTTTCCTTCTAAATGCAGAAATATAGTAGAGTGTCATTAGTTTTCATTTCCCCAGCCTGCATAGTTTTTGGTGGAGTCATACCCTTTCTCCACTTACTTTCCTATCCCCCTGCTCAACTCCAGCTCTCCTCAGTTCTCAGATGCCCAAAGGCCAACTCCAGTATAAATTTGCATCAGTCTTTCTAGGCGAGGGATAGGCTGGTTGGGTTCATGTGTATCTTAACAGGCAGTTTAAATTACAAAATACTTATAAGGTTTTTGGAATCACATCCTCCAGAAATGGAGAATGAGCTCTGAGTTGTACTGAGTCTGAACTAAATTCAGTTTGAAATGTATGTATTGCTCAACCACATCAGGTTCATCTTCTCCAACATCCAATCTAGCTATAACCAGGGAAATATGTTTCAGGAGATCCCAAAGTGTACAATTGTAAGGTGATTTAATTCCAATAGGTCTGGGGTATTTGTTTATATGCGTGTTTCTGCCTCTTGGTTACATGTTACCTTTTGGTTGGTTTCTATATTGAAAAAAATAAGGTTAAAACACAAGCTCACCTCACTCTAATGAGCTCTCCTGGGATCTTCATAGATGTATGTTGTATCAGTGTATTCATTTTAATGGTGCATGGCAATTTGCTGTATCAGAATAATGAAACAGAAACTCATGAGGCTGGAAGGGACCTCAGAAGGTCACCTCTTCCATGCCCCAGCCCTAGGGCAGGATCAGCTCTACCTGTGTTCTTTCTCCAAAATGATCCTCTAACCTATTGGTAAGGGCCTTTAATGAAGGAGATGCCACAGAAGGTCTAGCTTGGACCACACATTTTTTTACTGAAAAATTTCTCATACTGAATAACATATAAATGACATTTTCAAAATAAAACATGTAAGCCAAACCCAAAAAGAGATATGTAAAATTCTAAGATGGCAGACAGAGGAAAAAACAAGAATATGCAGAAACACTAAGAACTCATCCTAGTAATACAATAACTACTGAATGAAACTGATTATAGCTGTTTGGGTTGTTATAAATACAAACCCTAGGCACTTTTCATGTGGGTGAACTTAGACTACAACATGCATCTCTATTTGACACAGTAACCTCAACTTATCCCTACACTTGTTTAGATATTGCTAGATATTTTGCTGATGTAATAGAATGCAACATCAAATATGATAGATTCAGTACGTATATGGATTCGTTACCAATCAAATGCCTTCTCTTGCTAATCTAAGAGCTTTGCCTTTATTAGTATTATTTCAAATTCTTTTGGTCAAAAGTAATTTATTAATATAATTATCTGATTTACTTCCCTTATTCATACACCAAAATTTATCTGTTTTTTAATTTGTATTCAGGTCTATTTGCTCCTTTTATAATCTTTCTGATCTGCTGTTTATCCTGAGACAAGAATCAAAACTGAATATTCAGTTGGAGTTGAAGGAGTGCTGTGTACTCTTATAGATATGTCAAATTTGCAGTTATGCTCTCTCCCTGTTTTTATATAGGTTACAAGCATGTTTTAGTAACTTCATTCAAGAAGTTTTGCATTGGTGGGTTTATTTATTTTGTCCTGGGTAAGTTTAAATAATTGCGATTGCCTTTAGTCCCAATGGCTATAAATACTGTATTGGTGCAAACATTTTCCCAATTGCCTCTTTGCTCTCCCTGCTAAGAGATTTCCCACAATTCCATTTACTCTGCCTTGTGTCTTGTGTTTAAATTCTTCTTTAAAACGGGTATCATATGTACCTTTCACCTGCATTTTGTGACTTTAAAAATGGTTGATTTTGCAGCATGTTTAAGAAACAAGATTAAGACATGCCAGAAGATCACTCCTTTCTGGGAGAGTTTATATTTCTCTCTCCTGTTCAGCTTTACTCCTGGTTGGTTTCAGCTTAGGGGAATCCGTGTTTCTCCAAGCAGCCAGTGTGTGTATTAGTAGGTGCAAATACACCCTGCATGCAAATCACAAGTAGAAGTAGGTCATGAGGCCATGTGCACCTAGGCAACCATTAGTTTAAGTTCAGCTGTCAATTCAGCATCATCCACCTGTACCAGGTTTGTTAAAGCTTCATGGTAGTGCTGAAGGACAGAAATAGAAAACTGCTTATTTTTAAGAATTCTGCTGCAGCATAAAGATTCCAAGGCTACTTCTGCACCAGGAAATAAAACAGGACAGAGTGAAAAAGTTCCAGCACTGAGCTGTGCTTCTCCAGGCTGTTCAGCTGCTAGAGCAGTTCTTCATATCTTTTTGGTCTGTGTTGTTTATCATTATGTCAGTGAATGCTCTGGCACACTTCAGGATCTGTCATAAAATATCTGTACATGATCAACCACTCTTAGGGTGAGGAAGGAGTGGAACAATTTTACTGCATTTGGCCTGTATCTATATACACCTAGAGTCTTCATCTACATACCCAGGTCTGCTGGAGTTGTGGCCACTTTATTCAGAATCATAGAATGGTTGGAGTTGGAAGAGACCTTAAAGATTCCAAACCCCCTACACCCTCCCTAGACCAGGTTTCTCAATGCCCTCAACCCGATCACCTCAAAGAGTGGGTCAGCTATACCTTCTCTGGGTAGCTTGTTCTAGTGTCTCAGAATCCTTACCGGAAAGAATTTCTTCTAAATATCTAATCTAAATCTCCCCTCTATTGCTCCACACCCTGATGAAGAGTCTCTTTCCATCTTTCCTGTAGTCTCCTTTAGGTACTGGAAGGCTACTACAGGGTATCCCCAGAAACTCCTCTTTCCAAGACTAAACAACCGAAGAGCTCCAACTTCCTTGGTTTGTCTTGATAGGAGAGGTGCTGAAGCTCCCTGGTAATTTTTGTGGCCCTGATTTGGACCATGTCACATCATTTATGTTGGGGGCTCCAGAGCTCAATGCAATACTGTAGGTGGGATTACTTGAGAGTGAAGTAGAGGGATAGAATCACCTCCATTGAGGTACTGACCATGCTTCTTTTGATGAAACCCAGGATATGGTGGACCTTCTCTTCCTTCATTCTCTTACTTCCATGTCCCCTGAAGAACTTGTTCATCTAGACCATTCCAAGCATATAGACAACACCAGAATAACCCCAAGACTCTGCAATTGCCTTCCATCAGTATATTTAACAATGATGACTGTCTACAGCCACCCACATAAATAATGACTTAAATTCAACTGGACCTTTAAAGACTGAAAATGTGAGCATTCTTTGTCTATGTCATCACATAGCAGGAGTTTCTGAGTGGAAAGAGGCTAGGCTTCACCTCATCTTGAGGAAATGTCAAGCTTATACTTTCCAGGAGTAACCTGGACTCACTGCTTATCTGCCACGTGGTTGTAGGATGATTCTTCACACATTCTCTTGAAGGAGGCTTCTGTGCAGAGAAACACGAACTGTTCCCTGTGACTACAAGAGCAAGAGGCAACGTGATTCATGAGTTCAGCAGTTTGCACTCACATGAGGTGGGTGTGGACCCCAGTTTCTGTTCAGAGAACTCTTTCTTTTACATTAAACAGTTATTTCAAGTAATGGGGAAACAATGCTGGAAGCGAGAGCTGGAGCTAAGACCTTAATGCTGTAAATGTCCTAACTCCAGGGTCAAGCCTTTTCTTCCATCTTCCTGAGTTAGCAAGATAAAAGTGAGGCTGGACCTAGTCCTGCTGTATGGATGACGAAGCACTTACTGTAACACAACTTTAAAAAAATATAGTTGAGGTATTGACTACAGATGCAGCTGATGACTGCAAGTGGCTTGTTACCAATATACTTCCCTTTGAACCATCAGGTGTGATTTATCCTTATATACTTCCTTGATACACATTATTGTGGAATTGTACAGACCAGGAACTATATAACCAAGATGTATAATGCCCTCCCATGGGATCTTTCTGGGGAGAGGAGTGAGAGGGAGTGAGGAGGAAAGGGGCAAGAGCACTTTATTTGCATGAATAAAATCCAGCTGAATCAGATCCTCACTTCTCTATCTCTCTCTTCACAACATCCTTCCTGGGAAAATAATGAGGCTAAAATATTTGATTTAAACATTGTATTCTGGTTAAGTTAGGGTAATTACATTTCACAGGGATGTGCAGTGACATTACCTCTTTCATATTTCAGACCCATGTTTTTTTCTGAAATATATGCATCTGGAGACTGGAGATTCTAGGACAGCCCCAAAATTAAGGGGCATATTTTGAACAATTTGTGGCTTGATATGCCATATTTTTCTTTGAAGCTTTCCAAAGTGGTCATATTGCAAAAGTAAGGTAGGATGTATTCAATCACACCATTGCTCCTTCATCTTCAAGTCACACCTCTTGCAAAAAGCTTGTTTCAAGGAATAATTAGTCTGACTGCTGGATTGAGCTGCGCTTCAGGTAGAACTGTTTGCAGATTTAGCAGTGTAAGAATCTTTTTTAAATTATGAAATTTACTTGCTGCAAGGCAGTACTTGACATCAGGCATACCCCAGCTACTGACATCCAAACCCAGCTCTCCTCTCTGCTAGGTCAGAAATTTGAAGCTGCTTAAGGATATTTACACCTATCTCAAAAGAAGCAATATAATATCACCATATAATGATAGCAAATTATAGTAATGTGGTATGTGATAAGGATGCCTTCACAGCCAACCCAAATCTTGCATGTTTACCTGTTTATCCATGTGTGTCTTCATGAGTATATAGATATATATGCATCTATATGCCTCCTTGTACTTATACCTATCTAGTTATATATACACTGAGTCAGGCACATATATGCAATTTAAATATTAATGACAGATTCTACCCTGCAAAACATCTGTATAAACACTGTGTTACTTTCTGACCTCATTGGAAATGCAGAGAACAAACTCTGGCCAAACATATTCAAAGAGACACGAAAAGAAACCAAAATGACGGGTCTAAATTCAGTACCATTAAAGTACAGAACCGGGGGGGGGTTAAGAGAAGTCAGATGGTCTGCACCAGATCTGTATTATGTATTATGCATGTGTTTTATACCATTCTGCATGTTGGCAGCTTGGTATCCAAAGAAATAAGTTAAAGTTGTAACCTGTCTGCTTTTGATTTACTAAGGTCAAAGAGAGCGGATACCTCGTCCTCATGGAGAGTTATACATGCAAATCACTGCCCAGATAAGCCCAGTGTGGGCAGTGCCTCCTTGTTACTTGGAAAAAAAATGCCTGCTTGGCTTCCTCTTGCTGCATTTCTGATACAAAGACAGATTTGCTAGACTTTTTGTGTTGTTGGTTTTATTTTTTTGGGGGTTTTTCTTTGCCTGGTGCAGCTTCACTAAAGATTTATTCATTGAAAAGCCTGGCTGGCCCGTGAATGTTTTATCCTCCTGAGCAGGGGCATTGCTAAAAGGGGCAGAAAATGAGCTCCACGCGAGTGTTGGTCGAATGCTCAGAACAGCTCTGTGGTGGTGAATGAGAATCCTGGGAAGTGTTTGTAGCCTAACAGAAAAAAAAAAAAGAGGTTGGTATCTGGGCCAGAGGGTGAGAGCTGTTACATGTGTCCCCGTCTCCCGCTGCTTGGGGCCACCGGAGTTCACGGAATAACAATAAAGAATTAGAGAGCAAGAGGCACGTGTGCTGCAGCTGATTCCAACCACTCAAAAACTCAGCCATTCGTCGTGCCCTGTGCAAATGAGTTATCGGGACCAAGCAGATGGGACACCGTGTGTGCCTCTGTGTGTGAGACAGGGAGAGTTTGGCGTCACTTAACTTCTGCTTTATTGTCAGATCATCTCTTTTTATGGGGTCTTCTCACTTGTGATTTTATTGATATGTAAGCCTTTCACTGGAGAAGTAGCTGTGCTGCTCACCAAAGAAGAAAACAAACAAACAAAGAAGCCCAAGCCCCAAACATTTACTAGACCATGGTAATTAAATTTACTGTGACACTTTTGGCATTTCCTCTTTTCGTAGGGGGAAAGCTGCATCAAAAGTGACAGCAGCAAACAAAGAAGGGTTTTAAGCATCAATCCTTTGTTTTAATGGTGACTGTGGTGGAAGGATGTCAGCAGAAGAGTTCCACTGGCTCAGACTCAAACCAGAGTGAAGTAGTAATTTGTGATTAATCCTTCTCATGTTCGCTAGCCAACAGCCAAATATCCAATCTAAGTTCTTCTCTATAATTACAGAAGAGGCAGGTATATAAGTGACCACATTGATTATCTTTCTGACAGAGGATTATTAAAGTAAGCAGAGCACTGAGCTCTAGGTATTCACCCAGCATGTATATGATAAACTTTAAGAAGTCTCATTTGGTATTGGATTCTGTTGAAGTTCTCAGCAAAATTTTTCTGTTTGGTCAGCAGGATTAGTGCTGGGAAAGGAGGCCTGAAGCAGTGGGTGCTGGGGCACATGCCTATGAATGGTCTTATTGGGGTTAATGGTGCCACTTGCAGCTTAAAAGGCTGCGAGGAGTCAACCATGTGCATGTTCCCATGGGCTTTGTGTCTACTCTGGGAAAAGCTGAGCACTGACCCTGTCTCCCCTGTGATTACAGGGAAGAAAGGCAATGAAAAAATGGGGGTTGAAAAATTTTTCAACAAAATATTTGAAAACAATTGGCAGGAAAATGCAGTCTGTTGAACCCATAGATTTTATTGGGGGAAGAATTAATTTTAGCTAGTGTAATATTTTTTAAAAAAATGGAGACATTAGGAAATACAAAAAAATATTTGGGCAATATGAAAAAAAATATTTTAAGTCAGCAGAGATTTTCAGGTTTGACTTTTGTAGTAATTATGGTAAAGGACAGAAAAAAATAAATCATTTGAAGCTACAAAAATAAAAAGTTCAACTAATTAATCCACATCAGTCACTGGAACCATTAAAACTTTTATTTTTTCCATTTAGTTTTGGAAGGGTGGAAAAAACACGCTTTTATTTTGCCTTCTGTGTACGCAGGCAGACCTGGCCTACATCTTGGTCAATAGCCAGACAAAATGGGAACTGTCTATAGATTAAAGCAATTGAGTGGACTGAATTATTATGAATGTCTTGTTAATCAATATTTCAGAAATCTTAACAGATACAAGCACATATATGTATATAGTGCCAACTTCGAGTAGAAAGAAAATATTTTTACATAAAAATAAGGATATTTTGCATCATTCATTCCACTTTCCTGAAAAAAAATAAACACTTTTTGGGAAAACTTGTCTTACCCATGAAAGCTAATCTTCACTCCAAATCACTTTCAAATAAATAGTTCAATCAACCATAATTATTTCACTTCAAATTCTGCATGAAAAGACAATGGTTATTTCTTTGTGGCTAAAGCTGCAAACGTATCCTATTATGAAAATACTGGTTCTACCCTCTCTGCTTTGGAAAATTCGTTTGATTGGCAAATTGTTGCATTTATTCTCAGGATCAAGGGAATCAACTAAATTCAAAAAAAGCTTATAATTTTTTCTTTCCCCTTTCAGTATTATTAAAAATTACCTTGAATATTGTATTTACTTCTCTTATCTCCATTTCTTTACCCCTAAGGAAGAATATCATCAGTTTGATTTTAATAATGCCTGGTGGGTCCACTATAAAAACTCTTTGTAAAAATGATCTCTCTACTCAAAAGATAGTAGCTTAAAAAGGAAAAGCAGATAAAGTGTGATTAGAGCTGGTTCTCTTTTTTTCCTGAAATATAAACAAACCTTGATATCAAAAGCTACTGTCTTCTTAAAATGCAAACTTGTAGTAGCAGTCTTATTGAAATCCTCATGGAAGATATTATCAGAATATTTTATGAAATTTGTTGCCTACTGAAAGGAAATTTCAAGGTATACTTTTTTTTACTGTATCTTTCTGAGAAAGAAAAAGTTACAATGAAGAATGAAAAGCTTTAATTTGGATAATGGGGAACTGGAACATGGAGAAATGTGAAGTGACTTGTACAAAGTCCTTGTTGGGGAAGCCACATTGGAAGGAAAATCATGAAGGCATTTGGAGACAGCCTTACCAATCCAGTTCAGTGGCAGAAATCAGAGCCAAAAAATAATGCAGAAGGTTTAAGAGAAGTTAGAATAAAGTTTTCTTAAAGTTCACTTAGTGTTTAGATTTTTGGGTTTTTTTCTTATAATAGTTCTTGCAGATCTTCTAGAGTTACCCTATGATACTGGCCTTGTTAGTCTGCAGTCAAATAAGATAGCACCAGATGGTAAACACTTTGGGAACTTGAAAAAGCCAGTAGTAAAGATGTGTTTCAAAGTCAAGCTCAAAGGTGTGAATTGCCTGAGCCAGCTGCAAACACATCCTTTACTGCTACAGCATTTACAAACCTTTCCATGAATTCAAATTCTGAGAAATCTAATGCTGTGATAAACCTTGAGGGATATCTGTTATCCATCAAAGCAAAGCAAGCTGTGAATGATCTAGTGTCCATTCCTTCTGCCATGAGTTAAAAGCCTAGGTTTTTTATCAGTATATTCTCTTTCGTTTACTTGGAAAAATTAATAACCTATTGCTTGCCAAGGAAACAGCTAAATTCACTGCCTCTTGATCCATCTCTCTCCAAGTTCTTCATGTTCTACTCTAAACCTGACAAGGACATCCTGGCTTTGACCAGCATTTCCCTTGTTTGAAGTTGGGATCCTCATCGCTGGCCACAGAAAAGAATTACTGGGCAGAGCTTAGAGGGCTTGGGAGCGCATTTTGTGTGAAGGTAAGATAATTCAGTTGTATCAACATGAGATACATGGTTCCAGTGCAACTGAGATGATTTCCAGGGGGTTTTATTCAAGAGGAAGGACAGAGCTGAAGGTAACTAAATTTCTACAAGGCTCATGAGTACCAGCAGCTGAGTAGAGAAGAGATGTTAGTGTCTTTGTTAAGAAAGAAACAATCAGAAAAGCTTCTAAAGAAATCAAATTTTGTTAGTCCCACCACATAATTTTGTTTTGAGGGGGTTTTATATTTGGGGTTTTAAATTTTTTTTTTTGTATAATTATGTTGATATCACTGAGTTCTGCATTGACTTTTATTGAGAGCAAAGCAGAGACTTTCAATTTGAACACAGCAGGATAGATCTAGCTGTGTGTTTGAGGACCGACATTTTAACAAGTCTGTAAGAGAACACACTGGCTATTGAATTTTAAGACTGACACAAAAAGAAACAAAAAAGAATCTCATAAAATTATGACTGAAAGTATATTTGTTCAGTTTAAAGAAGAATAAAGAGGATCTTTTTTCACTAAGTGATTATTCACATCTTATTTATGTTTTCAAAGTTCAATCGACTGATGAAAACATTTAGTTCTTAGCAATATGTTGTTTTCTGGCATTTGCTATGGAATGTTGCATGTGCGGTAGACTGGAATGACATGGGGATCTGCCCCAAACTGAAGAATTGATTTTTGGATTGAGGTGTTCCTGAATATTATACACGTCCGAAACAACTCCTTAATTTTGGTTTTTAAATTTAGCAAAAGGAGTCAGATATTTGGAAGAACTTTGTATAGCATGAGATAGCCTTACAAGGTATAAATTTCATACTATACATTCTTTCCAATTCTTATTTCTCAGTCACATCTCTTTACATTTTTCAGATCAAATCCTTTAGGGAAGCAAAGCATTAAAGACAATGAATTTACTGTTTCTTAAGAGCCTGCTTTCTAATCCAATTTCTGCTTCAAAAGAATCCAAAACTCTGTATAGTATAAACTAATACAAGACCACAGAATTTGGAAGCTTGGTTCACGAACAGGCACCTAGATTTTCTTAAAAGCTGTTAAAACCACTTATCACCCTCTGAGAGAAAGAGGTATAAATAGAAACATGTAAGGAAAATTCTTGGTATTTCCAAGGATATGGGATGAAAGAAATGCTAGCTTAGTATGGGTAGTCTTCATTATGGCTTTCCATTTACCTAAAGATCAGAAGCAGAATGTTGCCAGCAGTACTTGAGGGGTCATTGGTTCAATCTGGTACAGCAAATTTTCTCTTTTATGTGTTTTGCATTAAGCAATCATGTTAAAGATTATTCTAATGGTTCTGATACTCTGAGTTTCCCATGTAGCTTACCTTTCATTAGCTCTCAGCTTGCTGATGGGGCCAGTGTTGTGGTGTGTCTTGCCTTTCTGTAATTATTAGCACAAATAAATTCAAGAAGTACCATTTAACTGCACAGAAATGCTTAGCTCTGACAGCTCATTAAAGAAAGTACCATCTTTAAAGGAACTGATGCAAAAGAGAACATATGAAGCTTAACCCCGAGGTGGATTTGGCAAGGCAAAGCAATGCCAAATGTCCTTGATGGATTGCACTAAGAATCGGTGGGCTGGAGTAAATGCCAAGTCAGGTGTATGGAGTCTCTGGCCTGTGATGTGTTTGCAGCAAATGGCAACCAGATTATGCAGAAACATTAAATAAACTGGAATTTCCCTGAATGAGAATGAAGCTGCCATTCAGGAACATTAGGACAGTGTAGGTCAGACTGATAAAGAAAATAGCAAGCTACACAGGCTGTCCTAGTTTTTCTTTGCTCTGTTGAGTAACTTTGGGCAAAGCTCCATGATAGATAAACCAGTGTGACTCTACATGAGGCTTCTGCTCTCAAGACATGTAGGTGGTTGCTAAAATGTTAAAATCTTTTTTTATTTCCCTCTCCATTTAAACTAAGAATGATCATATTTAGAGGTATTTTTTAAGGAGTGGAGTAGTGCTAAATTTGGAAAAGGTTTGGGAGAGAAAGGAGTCTTTTCTCCTTATGGGGCAATCTATATTTTTTCTCAAAATTCAACAGAATAAAACAGGTCAGCAGTCAATCAAATAGAATCAGAAAAGTCAAGCTTTCACAAATGCAAAAAATATAATATTTAAAGTGTGGCATTTTATTTGGAAAAAAATCCAACTTCCTCAGAGAGATTAAATGCACATTTTTGATCCAGTAATGTTAAAATAGCATATTTTAACATGAAGATGGTCAAAGGGCTGGAGCAACTGCCCTATGAAGACAGGCTGAAGGAGTTGGGGTTGTTCAGCCTGGAGAAGAGAAGGCTCAGAGGGGACCTCATAGTAACTTGTCAGTCCTGAGGGGGTCTTACAGAAAGGCAGGGGAAGGAATTTTTAACATGATATCGGATGGG
Organism: Turnix velox; assembly: GCA_013400935.1. Lineage (NCBI taxonomy): Eukaryota > Metazoa > Chordata > Aves > Charadriiformes > Turnicidae > Turnix > Turnix velox. Next base: position 304,526 of record VZTY01008149.1, on the reverse strand, counting down.
AGGACTAGAAACAATTGATGTAAATTAGAGGGGGGTAGATTTAGACTTGACATAAGAAAGAAATTCTTTACAGTGAGGGTGGTGAAGCACTGGAACGGTTTGCCCAGAGAGGTTGTGGATGCCCCCTCTCTGGAGGTGTTCAAGACCAGGCTGGACAAGACACTGAGCGGCCTGATCTAGTGGGAGGTGTCCCTGCCTATGGCAGGGGGGGGTTGGAACTCGATGATCTTTGAGGTCCCTTCCAACCCAAACTATTCTATGATTCTATGATTTTGACATTTTCTACATTATTTTGTAAATTTTTGCTTTAAAAATGGGTATTTTTGATCATTATGTTATACTGAAAAGAAAAAATCAAAAAATGTGTTATTAATGAAATTACTTATTAGGGTAAAATAACCAGGCAAGAATCTGACCAGGTGCAGAAGGCTAAAGCTACACTGGTAAATTAAACATGTAATAATGCTCTCAGACACTAGAACTTGTTTTTCTCTGCTGTTAAATCCTTAGAGCAGCTCCTTGACATCTGGAACAGTCCCCCAAAGTTCTGGGCCTGGCTCAGGAGGTAGAACAGATCATGGACACTTCCCATGGGCATACTGGTTGTGATCATTCTGTACCAGAGCTTTAGAGGATTAAATACTTTGAGTGAAGGGTTTCCCATGCCAGCTGGAACAAGAGTCAGGTAATGGTCTGGAACGTGTCAAAGTATAGGCAGTACCAAAGATTATTTAGGAAGCTTTATGTGATGTTGTAGTTGGCAATATCTTTCTTCTAAGTTTTACAGCATTTGACTGCTTTTCATTCTACAGTTCTCTCAACTCTCTGCACAATTTCATTAAAACATAAAGAAATGCAGCTATGTTCAGGCCTGGCAAATGGTCCTTATCTGGTGATATTTAGAGTCAGTATCAGTATCCAAAGGCAGCAAGGGTTTAAGTTTGATTTCAACCTAATTTTACTGAATTACCATAGGTTTTTTTCCCCTCTAACTTAATATCTCTCTGTCCACAGAGGGAGAGAAAAACAGTTTTGACCTGCAAGCTGTTTCAAGCTCCAGCACAGGTTTCTTCTCTGATTTTGGACAAATTAACAAAACTTGTGCAACAGTTCCTCCTTATCTACAAAAAACAAGCAGTGAGCAGTGGCAGTCAACTCTGCTGTTATGGATTTCTGTCTTGAAAGGATAATTAGGAAATGCACAGGAAGACAGGTGGGTACCTAAGAAAATTTGAATTTTAATACATGTTGCTAAATGTTTTGCAAAAGATTTGTTTAATAAGGAAACCAATCTAAAGGAACAGAGATGGTACTGTCTTGGAATAATAGAATCATAGAGTGGGAAGGGACCTTCAAAGGTCATCTGGTTGAACCCCCCTTCAGTGATCATGGACATCTTGCACTAGATCATATTGCTCAAAGCCTCATCAAACCTGACCTTGAATGCCTCCAGGGATGGGGCCTCCACCACCTCCCCGGGCAACCTGTTTCATTGTCTCACCACCCACATGGGGAAGAACTACTTCCAAATGTCTAATCTAAACCTGTCCAGCTCTAGCTTAAACCCATTACCCCTTGTCCTATCATTGCATACTGTACCAAACAGTCCCTCCTCAGCTTTTCTATAGGCCCCCTTAATATACTGATAAGCCACTATGAGGCTTCACTGTAGCCTTCTCCAGGCTGAACAGCCTCAGCTCTCTCAGCCTGTGTCACAGCAGTGGGCTCCAGCTCTTGAATCATCCTCATGGCCCTTCACTGGACCCTCTCTAACAGGCCCGTGTCCTTCTTGTGCTGAGGGCTGCAAAGTTGGATGCAGTAGACCTTACAACGATGCAGTAACCAAGGTTGTTCCAAGGAGGAAACATATTTCAATGCATTAAACATATTTTTATAATTTCAGGATCTATGTTACTTTAAAGGAGTACAGGATTTCCATTGGTCTAATCAGTATTAATCAGTTCTGCAAAAGTGTCTTGGAGACTCCAGGGAATTTCAAGTGACACTTCCTAATGTCTACTTTTAGGCAATTAATTTGAGTCCTTCCTGATACATTGGTCTTGACAGTCATGTGTCCCTCTTATATTCTCATTTTTATAGAGATAGTGTTTAAACCCTGACTGATGTAATTTTCTACTCTGGCAAAAGTCTGTTCACAGTCAGTATTTTACTTCTGAATTATCAGCATTGTACCCAGTAGCTACCTAATGCTTTCTAAATGAGTTAAGTTTTCAGCTTCAGGAGGTTTTTTTCGGGGAGAAACTCCATGATCTAATTATATTCCTTTTCCTCTAATTTTGAATTTTTCATCTTGATTTTTAATTTCCTTTTTTCATTGAATGACATTTAAGAAAAAACTTTCTCACAGTGAGGGTGACAGAATACTGGGACAGACTGCCCAGAGAGGTTGTAGAGACATTCAAAATCCTTCCTGTGTGACCTGATTAAGGTGTTCCTGCTCTGGCAGGAGGATTGCACTAGATTATCTTTTGAGGTCCTTTCCAGTCCCTGACATTCTGTGATTATGTGACTGCAACTGAAGTTTCCTATGCACTTTCTTTTCACAACTGTTTTACAGGTGTGATTTTTATCCCATTCTTCGTGCATCCACACATGCAAAGCTGCTTAATGTTACACACACACATATTCACACACATAGATATATTTCCTATGATGGAAATACTATCTTTATATATAATTTTATGTATGATGAGTGATAAAGTACAGAACTGTACCTATGTGACCATAATATATATTTTATAACTCGGTGTAATATATGTAATTACAAAATGCTACACTCAAAATCTGGTCGAACACATTATTTTACACTGCCTTGACTAATAACACTGTTTCATGAACTGAAAATGTAATGAAAAACCACAGGACAAAGTTAATGAAAACTAGAGGTTCTTTGAATAATGTGGAAGACTGTATAGATGTCCCAATGACATGTCCGTGCTATATTTGCATTGCCAAATATATTCAGTTGATAACTTTTTGAATTGAGGACATTAAAATTCATTAAAATCTGAGGGGCAGAATATAAACCCATCTTAGCAAGACCATGCCAGGTATGGAGAAGCCACCTTGAGGGAAAGAGAAATAACACAGTGGGACATAGAGAATGTACAGCAAGATATGTGAAATAGATTTCAACCTGAAAATCTGAAAGTACAATAGTCACACACAAAGAAAAGCCCTCAAACAATTAATGCATAAATACTGCATGGAAAGCGAGTCTCAGAAGGCAAAATTACTTGAGATAGAAGTCGTCTGCAAAATAGAGGTGCATATGGCAGGACATAGAAAACTACTAACTTCTGCAACTATCAGCTTCTGTGACTGAAGCAGTTACAGTTTGTACAATATTTGTGCATTTGGAATCTCCTTACCAGTAAGTGAATCCAAGAGATTTCAGGTTGAGCAACCTGGCTGGTATAAAGTAAAGTTGAACAGGTTCCTTATTTTCCTAACTTCATGACTCCATTGACTTAACTTTAGCCTACAGAACTGCTCTCTCACCCTATATAGTCAATCACAACAAACAGAATGGGAGCCCTGAAGCTGGGAATATTGGACTCAGGCAAGAAAATAGTATAAACTGTAATCAAAGATGATGTATAGTTTATGAGAATTTTGCCCGAAGATACACTTTTTATTCCCAAAAGCCTCTTTGCTAAAGAATTTATTACTGATCCTAATTCATCTTGCAAATTTAGTTAATACTCATAGATATCTTTTGCATACAGAACAGCACACATGCAGTTACATTAATGTGTCTCAGCTGTTGATGTAGGCCTGAATATAGCAGACTACAAAGTGACTGGGCAGATAGTGGAAAAGAATGTTAATTTAAAATTAAAAAGTTATTACTTTTGGAAATTATGTTGCATTTAGTTAAACATCTATTAGCAGAGCTGTCCAGGGAACCTCAAATGTCATAGTCCTAACAGTAAATTAGGGAGAAGATATTGTGTCAAAGAGATACTGTATGGAAGAACAATAAAGCATTGACATGTTGTTCCTGGAGGATATGTTCTTGTAAAGACAGATAAACTAATATCCATAAACATCCTCCTGGAGGACCTCCAAGGGCTGGAGCACTTCTTCTACTAAAGGCAAGCTGAGAGAGTTTTGGCTTTTAAGCCTGGAGAAGGGTCTGGGAAGAACTCATAGTGGCCTCCCAGTACCTGAAGGGGCCTATGAGAAAGGTGGGGAGGGATGGTTTGCAAGGACATGTAACTACAGGATGAGGGGCAATGGTTTTAAACTAGAGCAGGGTCAGTTTATTTTAGACATTAGAAAAGTGTTCTTCCCCATGAGGGTGGTGAGGCACTGGAACAGGTTGTCCAAAGAAGCCCTAAAGATGTGGTGGAGGCTCCACCTCTGGAAACATTCAAGGCCAGGCTTGATGAGGCTCTGAGTAGCCTGATCTAGTATAGGATGTCTCTGCTTACTGCAGGCTGGTTGGACTAGATGACACTTGAAAGTCCCTTCCAATGTGATTCTATGATTTCCTAGTTGTAGATAATGTCTTAACATTAAGGACATTTCTGCAAACACTGATAGATTAAATGACTTGTTTCTTCCATAAGAAGTCTTGCTTCTTTTTACCTTGTATTCCTCTTTGTTTAGTAAAGACACCTCACATTTGCTGCATTCACAGAGCCACTACATGGAGAATAGCTCAAGATGTAGAAAAACTAGCTGAGTGATGAAGGTCTCCTGTCTTTGAGCAACATTTTCTTCAACTGTCCTGTGCAGAAGCTCTCTATTTTAAAAACCAGAACAATAGTGAGCTGGAAGGCTAGAAAAAGTAAATGAATCTGTAACATTCATGAAGTTTGCATTCAGGAGGATACCATGTTACTGTTTAAGAAAGTTGTATGACAGTGCCTCTAGATCAGTTCTAATCACTTCACCTTTATTCATGGCATCATAAAAATAAAAAAGGGTTGACAATATATGAGAATTATTCTGGGAAGAACAAAAATATGAAAACTGAGAAAGGGAGTCTTGTTAGGGATCAGTACAAGGGTAGAATAAATACAGCTTTTCTCATAGATGGTTAACAGAAGTGTCATAATGGTATGCAAATATTTCAAGACTTGGATAGTAAGTATTTAGGAACTGACAAGAAGCTCTATTGAGATGGTCTAGGACAACAAATGAAGCTGAGGAGCTGAAGTAGCTTATCATTGAAGAAATATACAGCTCTGCAATAATCTCTGATCATAAGTGATGAATGCTCCAGTTAATGGATAACTTTAAACCTCAGGAATTTTGAAGTTCATCTTAATAATTTTAGTGATATTATGTGAGTACATGAGAATAGTGTCTTGTTTGGAGCAAGAAAGCTGGTTAAGGTAATAACAGTTGAAAATCACTATGTTGAAAGAAAACCCTTCCTATAGTCTGTTCATTGTTACGTTCTGGAGTTACACTTGTTGCGTTGGCAAAGGAAGTGTTTCAATGTGATGTTCCTTGTGCTTACTTTTATGATTTCCAGAATTTTGGCTCAATTCTTATGCTATTATCTCAGTTTGATTAACCTGTGTGAAGTCTAATAATCAGAGTCTGTAGGCTGAGAGAGAATGGAAATATTACCACCCAGACATCTTGTTTTAACAAGGTTAAAGATAAAAGAAATCTCTCAGATGCTATCTGACTCTGGAAAGGTATCAAAATTGTGTGCTCAAAATGAAAGTGGATTATTTAGCTAGTGGATAATGTTATGAGAGTCCGCACCCTACTCATTAAATCTCTGGGTTTCAAGTCCTCCAGGAGAAAGAGTTGACATGCACTTGGACTTGTTCTTAGCATGGTGTTTCTTAAACACTTAGGTGTGTCCTGTAAGGGCAGGACAGCAAAAATACTTATTGGAGGAGGAGGAAACAGGAAAAAACAGCATACTGGCTTCCTGTGCCAAAATAATTTAGAACATTGTTCTTACAATAATCTTAGTTGATGAGGCAAGGCACGTGGAGAGCATCTTGACCATGGAACACACTGGGAAGAGCACTGACAGTGGATAGAGGCTAGAACTTCCCGTGGCTATCTAGAATCTGATCAGCTTGGTGTTAAGTGAAGCAATTCATGAAAACATTGTAAATTACTTTAGTGGAAGTATAATTTATATTTTCAAGGCAACAAAAACGTAGCTTTGGAGAGGCAATTTGATTTCTAGATTTAAAATATCCAAAAAATCATATATACCTAGCACACAAACATAAGTTAACCAGAAAAGGAAGAATGACATGCTCCTGTTTGGAGTAAGATGAGCATTGTGTCAATATGTTCCTTCCTTCTTCTAAAAATTATTTTTAAAAAGAATTTGGGATATAATATTGTATGTGGAAAAGGAATTACCTGAAAAGCAACCAGACTGAAATCTATTCTGATATTTTTTTGGATTAGGGTGTTCTATTTCATATAGACTAGACCTTGATTGGGGGAACAAGATGTGAAATAACCAATTATAGGTAATGTCAAAGTCAGATGACACAGGATATCATGTCAGGTTCTTCCCTCCTGTCTATTATACAGACTGCAAAATTTCTTCCAATGATTTCCACTGTACAAAGGACCAAGAATGTCCTTTTGTCTGGGTCATGTTCTGTGCAGTGGCATGAGGGAAGTTATTTTGTAGAACAGTCAAGGAGTCTTACTGGGCTAGAATAAATAGCTGAGCTCCACAGCCTGACTCCTCCTCTGACTTGGACCCGACCTTTAACAGGTTTCTGGAGCGTCAGAGGGAGAAATTAATAATAAAATCATAGAATGGTTTCAGTTCGAATGGACCTTAAAGATCATCCAGTTCCAACCCCCCTGCCATGAGCAGGAATACCTCCTGCTAGACCAGATTGCTCAGTGCCTTATCCAGCCTGGTATTAAACACCTCCAGGGAGGGGGCATCCACAACCTCTCTGGGCAGCCTGTTCCAGTGTCTCACTACCCTCACAGTGAAGTACCTCTTTTTTATGTCCAGCTTAAATCTCCCCTCATCCAGTTTTCATCCATTGCTTCTAGTCCTGCCATCCTGGACCTTATTAAAAATTCCTACCCCAGCTTTTCTGTAGCCCCTCTTCTGGTTCTGAGGAGCTACTATGTGGTCCACCCTGAACCTTCTCCTCTTCAGACTGAACAACCCCAACTCCTTCAGCCTGTCCTCATAAGGCATTTGCTCCAGCACTCTGATCATCTTTGTGACCCTCCTCTGGACCCTTCCCAACAGCTCAATGTCCTTCTTATGTTGAGGACTCCAGAACTGGACACAGCACTCCAGCTGGGGTCTTACCAGAGCTTAGAGGGGCAAAATCACCTCCCTTGACCTGCTGGCCGCACTTCTCTTGATGCAGCCCAGAATTCGGTTGGCCTTCTGGTTTGCAAGCACACACTGGAGGCTCATGTTGAGTTTCTCATCCACTGATATCCCTAGATAGAATCAGAGAATTGTCTGCAAAGGAATAGACCTTCCAGATCATCGAGCCCCACGAACACCCTTTTATTTGGAGAGACCTCTCTCATATCTGCTTTGGAGACAGGCCTAACCAAAAAAAGGCTGCAAAACAGATGTAAAGGTGCAAAACTTTAGCCAAAGCTTAGTCTAATAGATGCTCTAGGTCTTGTCTTCAATTTGCTTATGTAGTCTTTTATTGATAACAATCACCCTTGGATATAATTTTTATTTTGCTTTTTTCCCTGGTTGCAGATGCAACATGGCTCATTTCTCTTTGCATGATCTCATAGATCTTTATCAAATCATTAATTTTTGGTATACAATGGAGATCAAACTTCTCCCTATTACTTCACAATGTAATTTCAAGACCTCGGATTATGGACATAGACCTGAGAAGAGCTTCCTGGATGTCATGTTCAGACTGCTGCAGTAGACATTAGCCATGCCAGACTCCTCCTCAAAACATTTAAATTCTGTCTTAACACTATGATTTGATTTGCTTTACATATTATCAGTAGCAATCTCCTCCAGGACCTAACACTTTCCATGGTTACATACTTTTTATTGTATAGAGCCCTGAGGCCCTAACAGCAATGAAGCAAATGCTTCACCTTAGATTGTGTTCATGATGTATCCCTTTGCCAATAACACTAATTTCAGTGATGCCTTCTGTGAGATCATCACTCTTAAGACACCCACAGCCTGGGGTATGCTGGATATGATAGTTGCCCAAGCCTGGAATTCTGCCCACTAATTTTCATTGTCTGAGTCTCACTTGTTTCAGAGACTGAAAGTAATTTTTTTAAGGTGAATTATGTTATTTAGGCCTGTATATAGATACTCCAGCACTTTTCTGACTGCTGTATAACCTGGTTTGTAGATTCAGATCTCTAGGACATCCTATGACACATTTCCTGTTCTCATGTGGATGTTGCCAATACTCCACTGGATCAGTGACCTAGACCTAGGGACTGGGGTTATAGAATCATAGAGCTGGAAGGGGCCTTCAAAGGTCATCTATTCCAACCCTCCTGCAGTGAGCAAGGACATCCTGCTCTAGATCAGATTACTCGGAGCCTTATCAAGCCTGGTCGTGAATGTTTCCAGAGGTGGAGCCTCCACCACATCTTTAGACAACTTGTTCCAGTGCCTCACCACCCTCATGGGGAAGAACTTCTTTCTAATGTCCAATCTGAACCTGCCCTGCTCTACTTTAAAATCATTGACCCTTGTCCTATCACTACATGCCTTAACAAACAGACCCTCCCCAGCTTTCTTTTAGGCCCCTTCAGGTATTGTTAGGTGGCTATGAGGTTTCCATGGAGCCTTCTCTTCTACAGGCTCTCTCAGCCTGTCCTCCTAACTTCAGTTACACAATACAACACTTCATGCAAATACAAGGCAAAACTTTCAATGATATTTAACTTCTATCAGCATTCTGCTATTGTTCATAAAATTGTCTGTCTTGGGGTATATATGTAACTGTATATTTTCCTCTATGCAGTCTACCATAATTCACATGGCAGATTATTTTTTGTAATAATGATTAAATTCTTTAGGCAAAGTTGCACTAATTTCATTTAACTCTTAGGGATGAAACTTCTAAAATATAGATTAGTTTCCAATATTTAGATGAAAAAATACCAATAGAAAATCTATTTTAGCTCACAGGAAATTACAGAGTGAAAATTAAAAACTGAAAGTGAAAAGCTTTGAAGTTTGTAATTTTAAAGTTGACTTGAGATTTTTTTTTATTTTAAAATCCAGAACTTTTCAAATAAATACACTAATTTTTATCAAACATTTCTATTTCAGTAGGTTTCCTTACCTGCTGCTTTGTTTTAGTGAGCAGTTTATGAAACAACCTTGTGATTTCAAACCTGAAAAGTTTTGCATGGATAATATGTAGTATCTGTATGTAAAACACAGAGATACGAAAACGTGGAAAATATCCCTTTTTGTGTCTCATTTTGCTCAGGGGTGAAGACTCTATCCCTGGGTCCTGAGCACCCAGTTCTGGGAGATTCCACCTAATGTGTCTTATAATATTGAAAATAGAATTGATGGGGGGAGGAGGAGGAATGGGTTTTGCCAGTCTCCATTTTATGCTGTTTTCACATTTCCCTAATAGTGAAAAATAACAGCATTGATCAAAGAACCAGAGTTATTTGACAACAAACAGTAGACCCATTACAGGATCTTACAACATTTGTCTGCTACAATATCTTTTGGGAAAGTTTAGTCCTGGAGTGAAATTTTTACTGCTTTTTACATGTAGTTAAGGGCAAAAAAACCCACCACTGCCACCTCAAAAACAACTTAGCCATATTCATTAGACAGCGCAAGGGCAATGTGAGCACAGAATCTCTGTTTCTCAAGAGAAAAGGCGGGATCTAACATAGCCTCCAGGAGGTTTTTAATTCAGAGGCACACAAACAGTTTGATGGCCATTAAACATAACAGCTAGCAACATAAGGAGCCAAGAAGGAATGTGGAGCCAAGGAGTAATATTTCTGCCTTCCTGGAATAAAGTGTGAGAGAGCTCACTGATACTCCGAGCTGGATGTTCAACAGATACCAACAGCAACCGAGACACTAACACATGAGTCAGCCTCTGTATCTTCAGCCTAACAGTGATGGAAAGTGAACTTCCTGTGTTAGCAGCTGGCAGAGGTAATACTGATGGCAGAGCAGTGATGCTGAGAGCATCAGCAAGGTCAGTAGAAGCAGCAATAATTGGGTTTTACACCCTTAATCAGCTCCTGTTTAGAGAGAAGGAAAGAGGATCCCACTGTACACTGCGTTTATTTGGCCATTTGAAACAAAGCTGTGGGCCTTGAGGATTAGGAGCTTGTTCTGTTCGATCTTCTTTTTCACTCCAGCATTGCATTCTGTTGACAGTCAGTCACTATTTGGGCACTAAGTCTGGTATAATCCTTCACATGTTATCCTGATGGAGTAAATAATTTGGCAATTATTAAAACACAGGGAAACCGGTGGTTTAGAAATGGCCTGTTGGTGCCCAAGCATGTTTTTCACATATTGAGTTATATGAATCAGTGTCTGCCTTGAGAGTGCATTTGTGATTTCAGGTTTCAATGCTTGCAGTAAAAAGTCCATAACTTTATGAAGTTCATTTCAGAGCAGGAGAATTTGCAAGCAAAGTTTAAGATCCGTTCTGTGTCTGCCCCTCACTTAGTCTGAGTCTGCTCTACAGCATTCAGACAGCATAAAGAGGTGTTTAAAATGGAAAAAATTATGCTTTTGCTCACTCTAACAGCTATTTGCACTACCAGAGAGGTGTAACGAGGGTTAAGTATAAAAGAAAATCAGCTTTATCTGCTTTTTGTCTTTCCTGGTCTGTGCACTCATAGTGCGAGAAGTGAAATTGGAAGAGGAGTTGAAATTGGAAGACAAGTCCATACCTGCATGGAAAGCAAGCCCATTTTTTGTTTTGGATTTTTTTTTCTTTATTCTTTTTTTTTATTCCCTTTAGATGCAACAATTAGTCCTGGAAAGGGAGAGGTGAAGATACCTGCTGGCAGGGAGCTCTGCAGTATTTGAAAACACTCTCTGCAGTAGAGTCTCAGAGTTTATCACTTACAGTTTACCTCTGGTGCAGGAGGAGTCCTGCTGTTCCTGAGGGAGTAAAAATATCTCTGGAAAGAAGTTCCATGAGTATGAGTGCAGGCAAATATATATCTGCTCATCCAAGTGCATGTGCTCCTAGTAGATGTGTCTCCTGCTTGAAACCTTCACGTAGAAAAAATGTAAAACGTGACATCTCATAATATTTTCATATTGGGTAACTACAGAGAATATTTTGGCAGGAGTGCTTAATCTAAAATGTTCAATTTTAATCAGCTTGAACTATGGTCTGTCTTCCTGCGAACTGAAAACCACCAATCAATTTTCCTTTATCTTTTTTTCTGTTTTTCTTACCCAAGGCAATGCCTTTTGTAAAAGGGTATTTATTTTTAATGGATTTTTTAATGAATTTTTCAGTCAAGCTATTAATAATGCCATTAATTATAGGCAGCTTGTATTAAAGTGCATGCTGGCCTCTTAATCCTGACCCCCAGCTATTGGTTTGCAGCTAATCCAGCCCGGTGCTTGGCAGCGGTGCCGGCCGCAGCCCGTGGCTGCCGGGGAACAGGGGGAAGACGGGGACTAAAGGATAAGAAGGGCTGGGGGGAGCAGAGGAGAGGGGGGGAGATCGGCATTTTGAGGATATACTTTGCCAGAGGGGCTGAAGTTTAAAGCCAGATGATACGTTAGTGCAGTGGGGATAATCCTGGAGATGCGGTGCCAGCACTTTGGGAGGACCTTCCCCAGCGGAAGGCTTTGCTCTGCCTGAAAGCCCTGGCCGGTTTGATAACCCCCAGGAGCCCCACACCATCCTTACCTGGGGCGGTTGTGCGCGACGGCCGCCCTACTTCAATCTGCTTAAAAGATCGGGCAGACAGAAGGTCCCGGCCACATAATAGATTCCTTTTCCCTTCCCCAGGCTGCTCATCTGACATGATTGTTACGAAAGTTGCTAATTATCGGCTGGTTGGATGATAATGAAGGCGCCCCATCCTGTGTGGTTATCAAGGAGAGAAACCCCTGTCATTAGGTGTGGGACCAGATCCAAAGAGTTTCCAGCTTTGTGCTTGGCTGCATGTCTCTGTGTTTCTTTTACTAGGGTGATACGAGGTGCTGGAGAGATCTCAGAATTTGTCATTCTGTGCTCATGAAAAACTTTCTTTCTTAATATGTGTTCTTTTTATTTCTGTACTGAGTTTTGTTTGCTTTGTAATTTTTTTCCTTCTTATCATAGGAAAAAAACCCAAAACACCTAGATACAGTGATCTCTTTTAAAAGAGAGGGCCACTCTTCACAGCTGCAGGATGCAAGACTTATATTTGTGAGCTCAAGGAGGAAAAGTCCTTTCTGCTGAAGATCAGACACCCATAGAGATGTTAATCTGATATTTAATGGTAATTAATCACAGCATTTAAATAAATGGTTCAGCTACTGGATTTGTTAATGGCCTTTAAAATAGTAGAAAAAGTAGAAAAAAGGAAGCTTCTGCCCAGAGAAAAAGAATATTTGGATCTGTTGGAAGCTGGGATCCTCTGGTGAGAAAATAAACTGAGTGTTTCCATTCTTTAGGTATTTAAGTTCTTCTCTTTGTTTATGAGGTTATTACAGAAGTGCATCTTAGGAAGATGGTGTGTGTTTTGATGTTCACTACTCAACAAAGACTTTGGAAATTTATAGACCCAGCCATCTGGGACACTGCAAGCCAGCATTTTTCCATGTCCAGCACCAGTACTCCATGAGTCTTTCACCCTTCCTAGTCACTCAGGAAGTTTTTTGGCTACAACTCCAAACCTGAAGCTTTCCTAGGAACAAGTAGCGGCAGGCTTGGAAAACATCTGTCCTCCCTGACACTACATCCATCCTCTTCTGTTATTTCTTTGTCCCTGTTTGCTTTCCATTAGAAGAGCTTTGTCTCTCAGAACATGTCTTTGGAACCATGTATCAGTATTTAATAGTCTAGATACAGGTATGAGATCATCATGTAAGGAGTTATGCTTGGTAATGATTTTCTCTTAACATATTTCTGTACTTTCTTTGCCTTCTTCAGGGTTCTTTAGTTTTATTGATTTTTTTGTTTGTTTTGTTTTGTTTTTCTTTTGTTGTTGTTGGTTTGGTTTGGTTTTGACAACAGATTACATTGGCTGTAACAGAACAACATGAAAAATCAAGGCATTACAAAGTTTTTCCCAGACAAACTTTTTCTGGAAAAACTGAATTTTGTTACGGATTTTCATCAACTTCCTCAATGGTTCGCAGCTTCTGGAGGTCTTCTCTCATCCACCATGGCTGCGATCACCATGTGTTGTTAGAGAGCTAATGACAGATAGATGAAAAGGAGAGAAGTGTAGAGGACCACTATGAATGGGTGCTAACCCTCTGAAATAATTTTCCCCAACATTAATGCAACAAATTGAGGAGTTATTGTATTGTAAATCTTCTTTCCAGCTTTACAATATCACCATAGTTTCTTGCAAAACATCAGCAGATGAAGAAAGTGCAAATGTGTCCTGGAGCTGCACCAGGATGATACACTCACATTTCAAGGAGAAAATGGTAATCCCAAAAAATTAAATCAAAAATACCAAGAAGTACTTTGGCTTTATTTCTTACCCAAAGTTGTTGTTCCAAGGTGTGGTGGGTTTTTTTTCTGGTCTGTGTAAGGATACTTAACCTTTGCCTGATAAAAGAAGAACTGAGAAAAATTTATCATCTTTTTAAAATTATTCCAAAGAAAGCTAAACCAAATAAATTATTTCAACCATACCGCCTTTTTTGCCTATATTCTTATATAAAATACAATGCAAGGTAAATTGGACTACCTTATTTCTGTTATTTTTATGTATTTTGTACTTTTGTTCTTGTTCCTTGTCGCAATCAGAACAACAGATATAGTACATACAGCAGGCACAGGACAACAATCAGTGAGGACCATAGAGCCTTTTATCATCCAATGGACCAGTTTTCAAATCCAAGGCAACATTTTGGATAATTGGGATCATTTCAGCCATGTCTCACTTCCCCCAGTGAGCCCCTGGCACTATCAAACTCACTGGTGGGATTGTACCTATTTTTTATGGGAATCATATATTTTTTTTCATATTTGCCCAAAAGAAGCTATTAAACTGAGATTCACCAGTTGGTAGTATTCTCTTTGCTTGACAGTATTCAGAAAGATCGAAATTTTCTAGAGCAGTGATTGAAAGGGATATTAGCCTGCTATTTCAAAGGTCAGATTGAAACCAAGTTTGATCAGACAAGAATGGATGAATAACCGTATGTTCTGGCAAGATAACTGTAAACATATCTTGGAGAAATGAGTATGATGGTCTCAACAAACTTGCTTGGGCAATGTGATTTTTGACATAAGAAGGTTCTAAATTTCTCAGAAATTTGTTCTGAGTTGAAAATAGCCCAAGTTTGGCCCTAACATTTGTTCTTTCACTAAATACACATACACATACCTACCTTAATGAAAATGAGGATTGCACTGACTATGAGTGGTTTGAAACCTCAGCTAGACTTTTTTTACCCCCCCCCCCATTGCTGAAGGAGCATTTTTATGAATTTTTATAGAATAACAAAAGGGATAGCTGAAGATAGAACTGATTCAAATTAAATTTGGGAACTTTTCTCTATAAAGTAACTGGAAACTTCCTCCCACAAGATTTCTCTCAGTCTGGGATACTTTTTTAATTATTTTTTTTTTTAATTCTCACTAAATTAGCTATATAAGTGAGTGCCTAGCTTTAAGGGTAAAAAGAGTGTGCTCAGGCTCTTGCTAAATTGGATCATGATTAATTTTTAAAAATCTATTCTATCTTATTTCTGACATAGTTCAGGAAAACTCTCAGTCCCTGCCAGGAATGGGGACCTGAAAAGCTTTCAGCACATTAGAGTTGTCTTTTCAGGTCAAGGCTGAGATACTGAGATACAGTGAAAGGGAGGAAGGATTGCATTGTGCTTGCTTGACCTATGAAATATTTTATTTTTGGATAAACAGAGCACTGCAGCTTCCAGGTTTTTTTTTTTTTCTGATCTGCCCATCTTCACAAAGGCTGCATTCAGCAAATAGGGCATACTGCTTCAATACGTGCTCTGTTTCTCTTCCTGTCCATCTCACTTGTTTCTTTATGTGAACCTCCTCACGGACTATATATATTTAATTGCAGATCTCATTGGATTCTTCCCTCCTTGCTTGCCCATGAAAAAAAAGGGGGAAAAAAGGATCGTAATATTGATTTTTCTCTACTTGACTCAGTGTGGGTCAAGGATTTATACCTTTCTACCAAGAATTGCCTTCTAACTGGAGCTACTTAGCTGAAATCAAGCAGCCAGATCATGTAAATCTGTGTAACTCTATTAATTTAAACAGAAGTGCTCAGACTCATACCAGCTGAGGACCTGGCTTGGAGGAAAAACTTCTAAGAAAAAGTGACTTCTAGCTGGGATAAGCAGTTTAGCCCCCAACAATAAATTTTTTTTTTTTTTTAATAAGAAGTAATATAGAGCAGTATCCTAAGTTGCAGAATACTTTTCCTATGTCATTTTAATGGGAAGCAACTTCCAGAAGATTGCATCACACAAGGAAAATAGGACAAAGCAACAACACTGTGGGTTTATCACTACTCATTCATTACTCACACACTGATCCTGGTTTCTCAAAAAAAGAAGAAAATATAACATTCAGTATTTGCAAACCAGAAGGATTGAATGCCTTTCTTTCTGTGAATCATTTGTGTCCTCCTTGCTTTGACTGGCATGACTCCTCATATCATTAACAAGAGAGTTTTTCTGCATCCTGGCACACCCTGGCAGACTGATTCTGCCAGAGTTCAAGCACACATCTAAAAACCCTCAGAAAAATAATCACTGGGGCTAAAAATTATGTGAATTTACCTGTACATACCATAATGCCATATAATTTGGAAATAATCCCATATAATTTGGAAATAATCCCTTATGCGACCTCATGAAGGACAATGAGAGAAATTTCAATGCCTAAAATGCACTGCTCTATGTTGATGTGTCATAGAAATACCACAGAGACAGGACTTGGACCATAATAGCAGCATCTCAGGCTTTTCTTTCTTTTGGTAAATGTTAAGTGTTGATTGTGGTATTTCTGAGTTTCCATTCAGCTACTGGCAGGGCTCCATTGCTCATTAGGAGATACAGATTTTAGTCTTTCTGTCCTGTGATGCTGCATTTCCACCCATGCTCAAGAAGGTCCTGACATAAAAGACAGCAATGTAGTGGATTACTTTCATATGAGGCATTTTTGCAGCCTGTTTGTTTGTTTTAAATATACTGGGAAAGTGTGGTGGTTCACTTATACACGGAAGATGCAGTTCTGTATTAGAGTTACCAAAAAATACCTTAAAGTAGAGGAGTTTGACCTTCACTTTCTGGTCTTGGCACACTATTGGCCTATGCCATGCCACAGAATTCACATTTTTCAGGATGTCATTTTTTCTCTTTTATAATATAAGGATGTTTGTATAGTGCTATGTATTTTCACTACATGCTATACAATATGTCCATTCTGTAAACTGTATAATTTTACTACTATTTGTCCCCATTCAATGATTCAAATCTGTAGTCGAAGAAAAAAAAATCTGCTGCAAAACAATCTCAAAATGGAGGCAGAATGTCAAATATTGGCATATTAACAGCACATCACAGTCTCTGTCCTTTACCAAGTCTGAAATTATTTGCAGCTTGAAAGTCATTTCACTTTTACAACAGATGGGAAAAAATCCTGATTATTCTCTACTGAATGAACTGTTGAAAGACCAAAAAGCTGTTGAAGAGATAACAAAGATCAGAATAATTTGCTAAGCATTTTGACACTGTGCATGTCCAACCAAAGCCATATCCTTCTGGTGTGGAAGATAAATGGCAGTGAATCAAGATCTGATAGTGACTCAGTATTTGCTGTGCCTGTGACTGGAAATGACTCTGAGACTAAATTATCATGCAAAGGCCTCAGCATTACAGAACATCTTCTCTCTTCATCTTTTTTTGGCTTTTTTTACTTCTCCAATTTCTACTTTTCTTGTTCTAATAAGGACTTAAAAACATGAGACCCATATGGCCAATAGAAATGACAAAGCAGTACTGTCTAACATGTAGAATACACCATGATTTTAAACTCTTTTGTTCCATAAAGCTGCATAATCTTCACATCTTCTTGTCAGTCTGCATGGTGTGCCTGAAAAAACAGACTTTCAATAGAAGGTAACCAAGATAAAACAACATGAGACTTCTGGCACCACTAGAAATTATTAACTGTGTTTATTTTCAAGATTTGCAAGAGAAATATGGTAATAGGTGCTGCTTGGATATACGTTAAGAGATGTTCCCTTTCCTAGAGACATAACAGCCTCTTTCAGGGCATGAGAAGATTTTTAATAAAGATTCTCTCATGGCAGATTTCCCATGGCTGTTCATTTTCCAATGCCTTTCCTCTGCAAACAACATGAAATCCCTGCTCTGACTCTGGAAGCAATCATATATTTTTATAGCCAGAAAAAAAACCAACCAACAACAACACATTTGATTGTTGAATCTAATTTTCTGTGTAAAACAGGTGATAAAGTTTTACCTGTTAACATCTGTTTGGGGCCCAATTATCCATTTCTGGCTAAACCATATCCCTTGGTAAGTCATTCTCTCTTTGTATGAAAATATTAAAAAATCATGGCATTTTTTTGCCATGATTTGTCCTGTCTTGGTTGTGCTATTATGCATTGGCCTAACCTTCTCATTTTCCACTTGTCAAACTTCAGCTTCTTACTACCAGATCCCTTTATTGTCTTCCTCTGGACTGGATGATCATTGTAGGTTCCTTCCAAGTCTACTCTATTTTAAGGACATAGGGCTAGTAAAGCAAAAACTCAGCCGGAGTTGAATTTCACAGATGACATGCAGTGCAACAAGAAAAACCTCTACAAGCACAAAAGCAACAAAAAACCAAGAAGAATATTGTTTTGCTGCCGAATGGGGAAGAGGACCTGGTGATAAAGAGTGCGGGAAAAGATGAGAGACTCAGTGTCTTCTTCATCACTCTTCTCTAGTAAGATCCCCTTGGTCCCTCAAGACCCTCCCTTCAGAACAAGGAAGACTCACCTTTGGTGAAGGAGGGAGGGAATGTTTAAGCAAGCTGGCCATACATACATTCCTAGAACCTGACAGGATGCACGCATGAATGCTGAGGTAGGTGGACAAGGGCATTGCAAGGACATTAATTTATGTCTTAAAAGGGACAGTAACTGTGGTCACTGAGGACTGTTAGAAAGCAAAGGCCATTCCTATCTTCAAAAACGTCAAGAAGGAGGATCCTGTGCACCTCCAATGGAAAAAAGTAGTCTAGTTTTCTTGAGCGTTCTGTCTTAGATAGTTGGAAACAATGAGATGGCCATTTAGCTTTCTGTTCTCCAAGCTAACCACAGTTCCCTCTGCATCTCTTCATGTATCTCTACATGTTCCAGCTCTGGAAATGTGCTAGCAACCTTTCAGGACTTCTTACAGTTATAAATTTTTTGTTCTACAAAGAAGCTCAATACTGGACACACTTTGCAAATGCAGCTCATGAGAGCCTAGTAGCAGGAAATAATTCCTTCTTTTGTCCTTCTGGTTGAAATCTTTTTGTGGCAGCCTCTTCCTTTTAGATGTTTGCAAGTAGTTGAGCTATACTTGCACAGATCTGGGTATGGGTCAAATGCTACTTATGATCATCAGTAGAATAAACTTGGAATGGGTCCTTTGTCTGCAGGGTGAGAGCAAAAAGATGGCACATCAATTTATTGATGTCAACTGTCTGTGGGCAGTTTCTTCATCTGTGGCAACTGTGTAGGTATTTTCTCCCAGCTTAAACTTATTTCACTGGAAGGTAATGTGATTCTCATTAGTTCGTGTATGTCACGGACTAAGAATGTGCACAGAAACTCCTGCTGTGGCTCACAGCAACACTTAGTTCTGTGTTTGAGTCCTCAGTCCCAGTTTTGCATTTCTTAAGCCCTGGTAAAACAAATGAGATGAAAGAGGATCTCTCTGATATGTCAAGAACATTTCAGAAACAACTCTGAAAGAACTTCAGATGCAGATTTAGTTGCAAGCATCCTCAGTAGCCAGTGGCTCTGATGGACTGATCCAAAATCCCAACCTCAGTCACATACAAAATGTGGGTCCAGACCTGAACAGGACTATGCCTGTAATGTGTAAATTCAAATCTGTCCCAGCTATTAATATTTCAGTGTCTGAATAAAGGTTGGCCAGTTTGTCTCTGATCTCCTCTTCATTGTTATCTACTGAAAAAGGGCTTCTTTCTTCCAGTATCCTTACATGCATTACTTTATGTGGCCAAAAGGAAGCTCTCTATAGAAATCTGTACACTTTTCTGCATGAAAATTTTGGCTAACTTTTATTCAGTAAAAGAGGTGAGAATAAAAAAAAGTATTTTCCTCCTGACTGTCCTAAAAAGCAAATGTAATATGCAAAGGGAAAAGCTGCTTGCTTAGAGCAGGGCATCTACGTAGTTAGCAGAGGGAGAATGTTCAATTAGTCTCTTTACCACAAGCTCCCCAGTTAGTCTCCCTCTGGAAAATAGGTGAGAAATTCTTATATTCCTCTCAATATGTTAATCAGACAACTGGTATCACAGTTCTCTAACTGTGTAATACCAGTCCCCCTTGGCAGATATATTTTATTTGGATAATGATGTGAAATTTAAGATCTACGTTTCAATTGTAGAGAGCCATAGGCAGTTGTCAATTTTAGTGACAGACATGAACCTGGAGCTAAATTCCTGTGCACAAGCAAAAATTCCAACAGGCGTAGCGCAATTCTGGTCCCTTAATAGAAATACATTTTCTCCCATTGAGGGGCAGTATTTTTTAAATGCATTGCTTCTCCCAGTGCAGGCAAATCACAAATGCTCTCAGATGCTTCCTTTTGCTTGACCAGTTTGGTGACCTCTGCTGCAGTGTGCTGCAAAATCTGATGCTTATCTGTTGTTTGTTCTGCTTGGAGTGTCTATCACTTTGGTACCAAAGCACTATCGCATCAATCTCCTGCTTTTCTTCCTCATTTCTGAACACAGTTCTGCCTCATCATGCTCCTCTGAATCCCTGGACTTGCCAGGCAAATGTAGTGATTTTTAGTGCGCACTACACACTTTCTCTCCTCTTCATTTCAAAATGTCTTGACTCTTGAAGTGTTCAGTGCCAAGAAAGACTTCATTTAGATGTAGCTAAAACCTAGAAGAGTTCTTCAGGGTGATTATCTAGATCTCTCTTTTTTTTTCATTAAGAATAGTCTAATGGAAAGCACAATTTTCCTATATATAGGAAATATATACCTAATTGTAATTAGGAAGGACAGGGAACTGCTTGAGAGTGTCCAGCACAGAGCCACGAAGATGACAAAGGGACAGGAGCATCTCCCTTATGAGGAACAGCTGAGGGAGATGGTTCTCTTTAGCTTGGAGGAGACTGAGAAGTGACTTCATTATTGTCTACAAGTATGTAAAGGGTGAGTGTCAGAGGGATGGAGCCAGGCTCTTCTTTCACAGTGAGAGTGACAGGACACAGGAACAAGCTTCCCAGAGAGGCTGTGAAGTTTCCTTCTCTGGAGACATTCAAAACCCATCTGGATGTGTTCCTGTGTGACCTGGTCTAGGTGTTCCTGCTCCAGCAGGGGGATTGGACTAGATGATCTGTTGAGGCCTCTTCCAATCCCTGATATTCCGTGATTCTGTGATATTGGTTTACAGTTTTTTCCATTGCTTTTGTTGTTGTTATTATTATATTTATCATCATCATCATTATCATTATTTTGCATAATGTTTAGAGGCGAGATTTTCAGTTAGAATTTTTTTTAAAACTTGTGGGTGCATCAGACACCAAAGAAAAAGATGAGCAGTATTCTGTTAGTTTTATTTTCTCTTTTTTTTTTTCCTCACAAAGTTGATCTAGCATCTCTGAAAATTGTCCCCAGAGCTGTCAATCAAAAAAGGAACAATACAAATAGCAGCAGCAGTAGCACAAAATTCTGCCAGACTATATTAAAATAGATGAGGCACAATGTTAGGGCTCAGGAGTAGGGCTCTTTTAAATCTGTGATTTTTCAGCTTTACCATCTAACCAAGAAGAAAGAAAGGGAAAAAATACTTCTATCAGTTCAGTCTAAAGATACATTTTCTATTTTTTTCTTTTTTCTCCAAATATCTAATTCTTTTTTTCTTTAATGGTTTGGATTTCTTGTTAAGCATTTTGTAATAAAACTTCAAAGTTTCTATTAAAAAAATTAGAGATGATCTGGATGTTCTGTTTCTTACATCATATACATATGATGAAGCAGTTTCATGTCCGGATCTTACCTCATTGATTCAGAACAGAGACATGAACAAAATTTCACAGCTTTCACAAGGTCACCTGGTGAATAATCCATGGAGTTGTTTGGTCTAGAACTTTCATCAAACCTGCTTTGTTTTTTAAGAAGCGCTTAAGTACTCTTGAATGCTGAGACTGGACCTGTCTTTCAGGTTCTCTCCCCTGCTGAGCTGTAGATTTATTTCCACACTGTTCAACCAAAACAGTTTCTCCTGAATTGCTCCACCTGTGATAGCAGAGGTAAAGCTGCCCCAGAGAGCACTTCAGCACAACAGCTCAAGCACTGCTTGAGGAGGCTGGATCCCTATTGTCACTGAGAAGAAAATAATAAAATTAGAGTCTGAGGTAGGAAGAGACGTCTGGAGATGATCTAGGACCACCCCCATGCTAAGAGAAGGGTCAACTAGAACCAGATATCCCAGGAACTTGTTCAGCTGGGTTTTGAATGTCTCCAAGGATGGAGGCTCCATAATCTCTCTGGGAACCTTCTTGCAGTGCTTGGTCACCCTGATAGAAAAAGAATAGTTTCTGATATTTGAGCAGAATTTTCTATATTTCACTGGATGCCTCCAAGAAGAATCTAACTGATTAATTCCCCTGTACACAAAGATAAGATCCCATAAAACCTCCACTTTCCAAGGCTGAAATGAATCCCTTGAAGTCACCCTGAAGGTCTCATTGCAAGAAAAATCCCTTGAACAAAAGTTTTTGCAAGAGGGCAAGCACTGAACTCAACTCATAGAGTTAGAGAATGTATTGAGTTGGAAGAGACATTTAAAGTTCATCTAATCCAACTCCCCTACAGTGAGCAGGGGCATCTTGCACTAAGTTCAGGTTGCTAAGAGCTTCAGCAAGCTTGGCCCTGAATGTCTCCACCACCTCTCTGGGCAACCTGTTCCAGTGATTCTCCACCATCATGGTGAAGAAATTCTTCCTAAACTTCAGTGTAAACCCTCCCTGTTCTATTTTTAAAGCACTGCCCTTCATCTTTTTACTCCATGTTCTTGCAAACAGTCCCTCCCCAGCTTTCCTGCTTCAGAGACTGGAAGGCCACTGTAAGGTCCCCCCAGAACCTTCTCTTCTCCAGACTGAATAATTCAATAATTGGAGAATTTCTTACCTCCCACATAGATTCAGATATCTTCTAGCTAGGTATCTGCTCTCTGCTCAAAGACCACTCCTAGAAGGTAGTTTGGAAGACACTATGCTACTCTGGAGGATAAGAGAATTTAACTGTGTGATCAGAGCTAGATGGTGACCATTGCCTGAGGATCTAGCAGCACTTAGTTTACTAGTATAGCTTTAACCATTGACCATATAGGTCCTGGATGGGTGTCACCTGTCAGAGGAGGCATTTGCAACTGACCTGGCCATCTGAGTTGCGTACAGAGACACGGAAAGGAAAAAAGTCCTTCTGGGATGCAGTTTATCTCATCCTGAGGCGTGTTTCAAAAGCAGGTCAGATGGGTCAAGCCCTGGAAATGTCTGCTTCTCTCTGTGAATTTAAAGTGATGAAAGCAGACATAGCTGTCTACACTGTAGGCATCTGAAGTCAGAAGAGAACAAGCGCACAGGTAAGTGCAATTGCCTCAATTCCCACTAAAGTCCCCAGGCATAAACTATGGAGAACAAATACAGCCTTCACCATGCTGAGTGAAACAGTGAGAGTCCATGCCACAGGCAAATGCCAGTCCTGAGCATGTCTCTGTAAGTGGGTACCATGCTCAGTTGACTTTTGCACCAGGTCAGGAATGGGCACAAGGAGAACTTGCATACACAATCCCTTTTACTCCTGTACAACCTCAGATCTCCCACTCTATATGGTGACTGTCTTGGCCATGACTGCTGACACAAGCACCTCATCTGAAAACCTGCCTACTTGCCAAAATATTTAAGTCCTGAAGATACAGAGTTGATATTCTTTGGAGACATACAGTGCTTTATAAGTCTGGCTGCTATAATCTGCATTTCACAATGAAGGTTCTTCATCATAGGCACAATCCTGCCATGTTAACATCTGCAGAAAGCTGTTACGATAACTCATATTTATGGTATGGCATGGTCCTCTGAGTTGCTTCCTCACAAAGAACCCAGCACTTCAGACTAGAATGTGTGCTAAAAGGGTTTACATTTTCCCAAAGAATCAAGGAGACCATGGGCTTTAATCACATTTATGATTCCTTTTAAACTAGATTAGTTGTTCCTGTTGTTAACAGGACGATAGTGCTTTTTGTCACGTTGGAAGTGTGATGTGCTTTAGTATACCCGGATTTGAAAACAGAAGCTGACAGGGTTGTGTTCACAATTGTTTTGATAATAGATTTTTTTAAAATTTTTTTTTCCTTCATTCTTTCTTCTTCAAATTCCATCTCTATTGATCTTTAATGACTTCCAGATGGGATCACGTCTGACCATTTTATAGGCTGAGCTCTGAAAAACTAAGAAAATATAGTGCACAAAAGAAGCCCATTAGCTAATAAAAAATAAAAAGGCACTGCAAATATACTAATAAAGTTTGTAATGTTGTAATATATTAAGGAGATGACAACTGCACAGGAAAAGCATCCCCAGAGTGTTGTCAGAGATAGGCAGACACAAAGTGTAGAGACATAAGTTNAGTCCTGAAGATACAGAGTTGATATTCTTTGGAGACATACAGTGCTTTATAAGTCTGGCTGCTATAATCTGCATTTCACAATGAAGGTTCTTCATCATAGGCACAATCCTGCCATGTTAACATCTGCAGAAAGCTGTTACGATAACTCATATTTATGGTATGGCATGGTCCTCTGAGTTGCTTCCTCACAAAGAACCCAGCACTTCAGACTAGAATGTGTGCTAAAAGGGTTTACATTTTCCCAAAGAATCAAGGAGACCATGGGCTTTAATCACATTTATGATTCCTTTTAAACTAGATTAGTTGTTCCTGTTGTTAACAGGACGATAGTGCTTTTTGTCACGTTGGAAGTGTGATGTGCTTTAGTATACCCGGATTTGAAAACAGAAGCTGACAGGGTTGTGTTCACAATTGTTTTGATAATAGATTTTTTTAAAATTTTTTTTTCCTTCATTCTTTCTTCTTCAAATTCCATCTCTATTGATCTTTAATGACTTCCAGATGGGATCACGTCTGACCATTTTATAGGCTGAGCTCTGAAAAACTAAGAAAATATAGTGCACAAAAGAAGCCCATTAGCTAATAAAAAATAAAAAGGCACTGCAAATATACTAATAAAGTTTGTAATGTTGTAATATATTAAGGAGATGACAACTGCACAGGAAATGGGCCGGGCCTGGGCTGCATGTAATAACGAGGGAGTTTTAACAGCTTATAGTAGAGGTAACAGCTGTCGAGTAAGAGCAAAACATTGCTTACATTTCACATTGGAGCTGAAACAATGCATTAACCCACCTTCCTGCTAAGGTTTTGACTGTCAGCTAATCCTGTAAACTCCTCTGTGGAAGAAAGCATCTTCTCACCCTTTATACAAGGCTGGAGGTGCCAGTAGTAGAAGGGAGTTTTTGAACACTGCAGTGCTGTGTATATTGTGCAGTATAGTTTATCCCAGCCACAGACTATAGGAGGGAAAACATTTTCAAATACCCTCTGGTGATAAAAACACTGATGACAGTACCTTGGTCCTGCTTCCCATATACCACACACCTTGTGTAGCTATGAATGGCAGGCAGTGTGAGTGAAGTGTACAACACTACTTTGCACAAAAATCTATTTGCAGAAATCATAGAATGCATTGAGGGACCTTCAAAGGCCATGTAGTCCAACCTCCCTACAGGGAGCAGGAAACATCTTCCACTAGATCAGGTTGCTCAGAACCTCATCAAGCTTGACCTTAAATGTCTCTGGGGAACCTGTTCCACTGCCTCATCACCCTCATGGGGAAGAACTATATTCTAATATCTAATCTAAACCAGCCCTGCTCTAGTTTAAAAGCATTGCCCCTTGTCCTATTGCTACATGCCCTGGGAAATGTTGAAATCTGAAACTTTACACACACACTCTAGCATGTGGGCACATACGCAAACATATTTTGCTATTGTTCATAATAGCATGGAATCATAGAACCTTAAAGATTATTTTTTCCAACAATTCTGCGCTGGGGAGGGACACCTCCCACTAGACCAGGTTGCTCAAAACCCCATCCAGCCTGGTCTTGAACATCTATAAGAAATCTAGAGGATAAATTAATATTAACTAACAGTTAATATTATAAACTAATATTAACTAACAGTAATATTAAAATATTTTAATTATTATTAATATAAAAAATTATAATTAATAATGTTTATATAATGCTTTTGTTTCACCAAACACTAAGCCTATGAAAAAATTTCATATGACCTAGAGTATAAGTTTACAGATTTTTTCTTAACTCTTTTTGATTAATTTTTTATGTTTCTCAGTTCTGGTGGTGTCTTTTCTGGATGTTGTGGTCCTATTTGTACTTTGGCATCCTAAGAGACCATTTTTACATCTGTCATATAAGCACCAAGCACAAGACTTCTTCATCTTTTATTTCTGTTTCTATCACTTTTGTTACAAAGCTGCCAGTAACCATTCAGGCAAGATGCTGTATTTATATCTGCTACAGGCAGTCACTATTTGGAAGAACACGCTATGTGCATGCACAAAATTACTGAGGACATATTCCTGTTCTACAAAAGGAGCTAACGGAAGGCATGTTTCCATGGGATGTCATCTGAGAGCAGCCACTCCTTATCAGAATCTGAATGTGAAGTATGCAGTCTCTAAGCAAAAGTGTCTCTCAGTTTGAGAAAAGTTCATCAGCAAGTGTATGTAGACATGTATGAACATGCATAGGATAGGAGAACGTCTGTTCCAGGGCTTCTAGTATCCACTTCAATGTGGTGGCACAAGATGTACAGAATCATAGAATCTTCTAGGAAAGTGCCTCAGCACTACCTCTGCCAGTCTTTTAGGTACCTCCAGGGATGGTGTCTCAACCACTTCCCTGGACAGCCTGTTCTGATGTTTGATAATTCTTTCAGTGAAGAAATTTTTCTTAATATCCATCCTGAGCTTCCCCTGAGGCACATCAAAGAGCATTTTAGGGGCGAATCTCTGTAGGTCCAAGTACAAGATTGGATTAGGGTGCCTTAAGAATTGTGATGGCAAGTGGTAAAGCTAAAAACAAAAACTTCAAATTGTTCTAGATTGATGAGACCCAGGAATAGCTGCCTGAGTATTTCAGACAGATCTTCCCTCAGTCTAAAGCCCCAGGTTGGAACTGTACACATGCTCACATGCTGTTCTTTACTCATTCCTTACTCAATCTCAAACTTCTTTCCTTTGGACTAAGTTGTAATAAATTCCTTAAATATATATTTAGACTACCTGCCATTGATGTCTTCTGTGACTTTACAGTGTCAACCCTGGAGACTAGTATAAGGAAATACGAAAGGTTTCTTGGCTGTAGTCTGTTTTGTTCCTTAAGAATAATAAACATTCAATTTCCCAGTCACTTCTGGGTTTGTAATTGCAGGCCTAATATGCATGCATAGAGCAGCACTGTGTTTCTACATCTGTACAGAAAATGACAATAAGATTAAGAACATGGCCCTGATTTTAGAGGCACCATTAAACTTTGGTGTCATCCTTTTAGTGCACTCCACCCCTTTGCTTCTGAAACAAATGGTGTTGCTGTTTGTTTTTGGCTGCGGAAATCTTCATTAAACTTGAGGAATTAAATATAACACTTTAGCTAATTAATTATGGTTTGATCATTTTGACACCTCCAAATGACTCAGCCACATACCTGGAAGCTTTGTCAACTCAATTGCATCTTTATTTTTGTTGCCTTAAACCAGCAATGAAGACTAATGCCACTCTTTCTAGTTTTCAATCACCTCTACAGAAGTGCTCCCCTGGCAATGTGCAGGGACAGACCTAATTAATCCCTCATCTGCCCTGCGCCGTGTCTATACATCACACTGGCAGTTGGAACTGCTGCTTGTTTTAAGGCTATTGCTGGAATGAAATGCTCATCTGTTTTTCAATAATTTTACCACAGGTGGTGATTTGTAATTAGAAATGGCAGAATCCAAATTTGGTTGTGTTTTTTTTTTGTTTTCTTTTTACTCCCATTATTATATTTATTGTTATTATTTGGGAGAAGTGAGGGGAGAGTTGAGAAAAATATGTCAGGATAAATTAATAATTATGATAATGATTATGATGATGATGAAAATAATAATAGTGATGATAATAATAATAGTAATGATAATGATGATGATAATAATAATAATAATATTCAGTACAGCAGGGAGAGAGCCTTAACTTCTGGCGCCATGAATGATAGTAGATTTTGGGATCACTGAGAGGAAAGAACAAAGATTTGCACTGAAGTGGCTACACATAAATTAAAGATCAAAGACATGAAGATGTTAACTGATTTTTACTGAATTACAGAGATGCTTTTATAGCTTAGAACCTAAACAGAGCGGTGAGAAGATCCCAGTACCAGTAGTCCCTTTCTTTACCTTTTTTTCTACCACCTGCTTCATCTGTTCCTGCTTTCTGCACCAAAAATAAAATCTCACAGCTTCCTAGGTGTAGGTGTGTAGGTACACAGGTTCTTACTCTCTAGCATCAAGTTTGGGAAGTGTGATTTACATAAAGACAGGGCAAGTGCCAAAATTGCTGGATAGATTTATTGTAACATGTAATAGCATGGGAAGAGATCATGACTACAAAAAAGTCAGAGATTCCACAGTAGGCTGGGCATTTTTGGTTATTATCCTTGTGGTTTTGGTTGATATTCATTAGCACGGGACACTCAAGGCCTGATCAAATTCATCTTGACAGACTATCACTTTAGCATCCTTGGGTCAGGTTATCTGCTGCTCTGATAAGTATACAAAGTAGTAGCAGCATTGTCACCTGTATGTGGCAAATAAACACCAGTGCTAAATGCTGGAGCACTATGGCCTTAAGTAGACTTCCATACAAATTATTTTATGCTTTCAAAGCACTGCAGAAAAGGTATGCTATGATAAATGATATAAGTATGAACTGATTTTAAAACTTTATTGTCATTTCACCATGATTTCAAATATGGGCCTACACAAGTTGCTTAGGCTGAGATTTTTAGAGATACTGATGAGTTTGTAGATATGTGTTAGTATCTCACTATATTTTCAAGAGAACTTAGGCTTCAAGCACTGAATATTTGATCAGCATAAAATCCTCAAGCTTGGGTGAGTTTTTTATTTCTTTTAACTCTGATCTAACTATAAATGGAAAATAAAAAATCCAGCAGGCAGGGTTTCCATCCTCCCAAACATAATGTATGAACTGAGCACTCAGACAAGTCACAGGCTGTGGGAATTACCAGACAGACCCCATGAGATTTTCTGGCTCAGCTATTCTAGAATATTGCTTTTCTCTTTCACTTTTCCTCTCTCTTAGGGCACCTTGCCCACTTCCTGATACCCTGAAATCTTTTTCTATGTGGCCAGACATTTTGTTTTAATTTTTTTTAATGAATTCAGCTCAGTACCCACACATCCCCTTAACTATGGATTTGTACGCTCAAGAGAAGACACTGAGAGATGTTGATGTTTTTGGCTAGTATTCATGCCCTCAGTACACATTTTTTTTTTTATTTTTTTTTTTTTTATGAATATACATGTTTTCTTGGCTGTTTGAGCGGGAGCCCATCTGTTAGAATGGCACGGTTCCTGCTCACAAGTGGAATCAGACCCTCGCTCGAGGGGGTAGATTTCAGGCAATGACGGGTTTTTAAGCGGAGCAGCAGGAGCCCTACAGAAAGGCTGTCCTCTGTGTCAAGGCTGGCACCACCTGCCCCCTTCCACCAGTTGACACCATTGCACCACGGAGCCAGCAGGGCCAAGCAGGTTTGGGGAGGAAGGTTCAGCGGATGACTGAAAAACTGCTAGTGTTGCAATGGCACCTTAGAAAGAGCACAGGATGCTTTAGAAAATAAACATACATCTTGTACCTGAAAAGGAAAACGACACTATTGTGAGACAGAGCAATTCCTAGAAAGTTTAGGGCGTTAGCAGCTGAGATAGGTGGAACTAATTTCTGTGCTTTTGAATAGACAAATTGCTTCGGGTTGCATAGAGTAAGGGCTATTCCAGGCATCTCACAGTAAGTAGCACATGAGTCATGCTTAATCACTTTACACCTAGACAACAACAAATCTGCAGAGCTAGGTGATTCATGAGGAGTCTGAAGTGCAATGATGACACCAGAGTATTTGTTACTCATTTAAAAACCTTTCTTTTTTTTCCCCACTTCTCTTTCCATCCAAAATGAACTCCAGCAGAAACCTATTTTAAAACGCTGGGCCACTCACTACAAATGGGAGCACAAAGAAAGGCAGTGAAGCTGTTGAGGGTTCTGGAGCACAAGTCTTCTGAGGACCAGCTGAGGGAGCTGGGGTTGTTCATCCTGGAGAAAAGGAGGCTGAGGGGAGAACTTCTTGCTCTCTACAACTACCTGAAAGGAGGCTGTAAAGACGTGAAGATTGGTATCCATTTCTGCTGTCTACAACTAGCTACACCAGGCAAGGTTTAGGATGAATATTAGGAACAATTTCTTCACTGAAGGAATCTGCAAACATTGGAACAAGCTGACCTGGGCAGTAGATAAGTCCCCACCCCTGAAGCCATATAAACAACATATAGATGTGGTGCTGGGGGACATGGTTTAGTGGAAACTTGTCAGTTTTCAGTTAATGATTTAAAGATTGTACTTAATAATCTTAAAGATGCTTTCCAACACAAATGACGTTATGATTGTGTGGTTCTAACATTTGCATCTACGAGTGTACGTTCAAATGAATTTTGGGAAAGGTTTGTTGCCTGAAAACATCAATAAACAGTGACTTAAAATTTTGCTCACCTGCTCACATTGCTTTAAGAAGACAGAGCACAGGGCAGTAGACTGCTCAAGGAAATTCTTAACATTGATTCTGATATAATCTTTAGATGTCCTTAGAAAAGTTCAACATCTATCTGTTAGCTAAAAATTTTCTTACCTGTCTGATATTTCATAGTTTTTTACTCCATAATTCTTTTTTCAGTTATCACTCATACTGAAGATAGGGAAAACACTGAAGGTGATAGGAAAAGAAAATGGATGAAACAGAAATACTCACAGTGTGACCCTTTCTTCATAATTCTGGAAAAAGAGTACGCAGAAGGGAAAAAAAAGCCCTGAAGGAAAAAAAAAGCAGAAATACTCTGAAGCAAAATGAATCATACTCCTATTTGACTGAAAAAACAGAAAAACTCAACAATGGGAGGGAATAAAGTCGCCTTTATTAACTGAATAAAAGATAAGGAGACAAAAATGCCTTTGGAAATTCTTTCCTGATTCCTCTAACTAGTTAACAGATATGCCTTGTCCTCTTTTCCTCCCTATGCAGGTTGGATTTCCTTTGACATTTCCATGGACTTTTTCCAGGGAAAGGTGTAGAACCAGGCTATAGTCAGATCTCAAATGGAGATTTCCTATTAAACAGCATAGCTCATATTTTGGCTCTGGCACACAACTGTTTTCCCACTGAAACTAAAGACAATTTCCTTACTTTCTATCCCAACTATTCAAGTTTGAATTTTCAGGACATGAATACAAAGCTTTACAATTTTTGAGAAGCAATGTGTTGCTACTTACAGATTGATCCAGGTTCTCTTTTCTGGGGATATGACTAAAAGACTTTTGAGTGAACAATGAAGGATTCACCTAGGTGGTTGGAGTGCTGAGCTGGCTCTAAATATCTTTCAAACAGCAGGAATGAGATTATAAGGAGCAGGGAAAATCCACTGAAGAGTAAAGACCTAAACCCCCCCAGTTTAAGGGTAGTTTTTCAGGCAATCTCTGGCTGCATTAATGGGAAAAGAAGGACCTCAAAATGTAGTAAGTACTGAGAAATAATTCTGCTTTGACATCAGAGTATTATCTGTGGTCTCTGTTAAGGTATTAATATGATGTACCATTCTTATTTTTCATTTTCCATGGAGAATTTAAATTGAAGTGAAAAACAAAAAAAAACCAACCCAAAATTATCCATGAGTTTGTAGGTGTGGTGACTATCTTAAAAATACAGCCTCTTAAATACATCTGTATTTTTGTTCACCTGGGTCCCTGAGAAGCAGAGAAGCCTTTTTTCTTCCTACAGTGGAACAGAAGTGTGATTCCTCCATTAATTCAGGACACTGGTGGGACAATGAAGGAATTGCATATTGGCAACTCACATTTCCTTTAGCCTCTGGATAAAGGATTTGAGTTTTGTGCATGCTGCCAATCCTTTAACGATCTTACACACCCTGTAATCACCCTAAAAATTTGGAATAAAAGGGGGACAAAAAGGACTGAAAAGGAAAAGAAAAATCCTGCAGGCTGCCTTAGCCAAATATCTTGGGCTTGAGAGCTATTTGATCATTAGTCTAAGTATGGATAATTGGTGTAATGCTAAATAAAGAAATTATACACTGAAATGAAAATTCACTTGGCTCAGAGAATTATTTCTTTACTGGAAGCTAACATTCCCAGTGAAAGGCAAATACTATTTCCCCCTCGTTGTGCACTGGTTCTTGAGATGTTTAGCTGGTATGTGTATCAGTATTTTTTTAATACTTCAATGCTAGGATTCCCCTATGAAGTGTGGTTTCACAGTCTGCCAAACAGTGCTGAGACATACAGAAAAGATATGTTAATTCTGCAGAACAGAGGATAAATTCAGCTCAGGTTTTTAACATTACCTTATTCTGGGGCTCTACCAAATGACCTCAACACATTTGGGGGTTGGACTAGATGAATTTTGAAGGTCCCTTCCAACTCTATGTTTCTCCCACATAAAATTGATTTTCCCTGAATTTTTCTCTGTGACAAGCAAGGACACTAGAATAAAATTTAAGAGATACTTTCATTCAGATTGGTATTTCTAATCTGTGCACTGAGAATGCTGTGGTAGACTGAAGATAAGAGAGCAGTTCCCTGGAATATGCAGAGGAGGTGTCAAGAAGATGTGAAAGAGATAGATGGAGAAATATGTTTAAAATAATACAGGGAGTAATGGAGGAGACATGTGGAAGACATTACTGCGGACACAACTGGAGAGGTGCTCCTGGAGGAAGGTGCACCATGTAAGGGGAGATACAACTCTGTTGAGGCTGTGGCCCATGGATGAACCATGTCAGGGCAGGAACAGACATCTGTCCATGCTAGATATTAAAAATAACAAATGCAAGGAATAAAAAGATTGAAAATCTCCTACCTTTAAATGTTCTTGACTGGATCAAGATCCCATGATACAACTATGCATGGAATAAGGAGAAACTTGTGCTTGCTATGAACAAGGTCATAGTGATAGCCATTCAGAATCATTAACCTTGACTCTAGAAATGTAACAGCCACTTTCGTCTCTCCTGTAGCTAGCCCAGGTGCATCTCTATGATGCTAAGTACATACTATAACTGATTCCAAAACCAGAATATTATGAAGTCTTCTCATATTCATCTAAATGTTCTACCATGTGTGATGTGACTGTATGTCCAGTGATTTCCTTGTCGATAAGGAAAGAGTTTATTACAGCATGAGCAATGAAATTTCACCTCATATTATTAGACAAATATCCTCAACACAAAACTGGTTTCTTTATGCTTTATATGGCCTATTATTCCTTGAAAGCCTTTTTTATCTGGCCATCATATTTTTACCACTTTTGATGGACTATGAGACCTTAAAGCAAAACTCTTTACTGCAAAAGCACCACTGTCTTTAAACAGTTCCTAGAGACAATCCATATCTTTCTCAGGGATTAACTTCAACTCTAAATCTTGAACTTGTCTCCATTTCCTGTTCAGTCCCCACACTTGTTTTGCCCAAATGTAAATTACTCAAATTTTTCTGACCAGAGAACACCAAAAAAAAATCCACTTTATTGCAGGAAAGCCCATCCTAGAGCTTTAAATTTGTAGGTAGATTTTGAGCACTGTTATTTAAGTTAGGCAAATGTTAAATATTAATGCTAGGCATATAGAGAAAATCCTAGACATGTTTCTTTTTTTATGTTCCTTATATTACTTGAGAGCACAAAGAATAATACAATTCTGTGCAAATTACTGATGCAGATGCTTTTACACCTCGAAGCCTGTAGTGCAGAAGTGATACACACCTTCATTTTTAATTATGTACTTTTGCAGAAACAGTCCAAGTGTCTGTAAGATTATGAAGATAGAAGGGGAAAAATAAGGTTGAATTCTCCTTAAATATTGCATACCCTCATATTCCATGAATGCCTTCACACTACATGTGAAATTATGATACCACAGTCATAGGGTTGAAAGGGACCTTCAAAGGCCATCTAGTCCAACTCCTCTGCAGTAGACAGGGACATTCTGCACTAGATGAGGTTGCTCAGAGCCTAGCAAGCCTAGGCTTAAATGTCTCTGGGGATGGGACCTCCATTATCTCTCTGGGCAACTGGGCCAGTGCCTCACTACCCACATGAGGAAGAGCTTCCTCCTAAAGTCTAACCTAAATCTACCCTGCTCTATTTTAAAACCCCTGACCCCCATCCTATCACTCCATGCCCTTGCATACAGTCCCTCCTCAGCTTTCTTGTAGGCCCCTTCAGGTACTAGGAGGCCACTACGAGGTCTCCCAACAGCCTTCTCTATTTATGGAAAAAAAGAACAGGTATAACTCCATAAAGGTGCAGTAATTGCTAACTATGTGCTACTCACAGTACACAACATAGCAAGAGACAAAGACTTTAATAAAATGACAAAGTTGAAAAGTCCAAGTGGCTTGTGAAAGGCCACATAGCAGAAGATATGACCCCACAAGTCCTGGACCCGAGGCCTCTTTCATCTCTGATTTTCATAACTTCTGCTGGTCTAGGAACTTACCAAGACCTGTTGCAGGATAAAATGAAAAACAAAGGTTGAATAATGACAGAGACTTTCCAATAGTGACATCTGTGGGAGTAATTGAAAACCCAGTGGCATCCTACAAGCAATTAAATGCGAGTGGACAGAGGACTGGAGGACATACCCATTGAATGCCTAGAGACAGTCATGCTGAGTTGTCAGGAGTGGATGAAGCAGATGACCTCAGAGGCTTTTGCCATCTTGATTTTTAATGATTCCTTGAGCTGCATGGCTTAGAAATACAGGAACATGTATTTAAATGATTTATGATCTTAGCACACCCAAGGAGTGCTTTAGCTGATATGACATTGGGCAGCAGACTTGGCACAGACCACAGCAGGAAAAACAAACTATCATCTTGGCCTGACTTTGCCAGAAAAGACTCTGGTTTCTCCCCACTGATGAAAGTGGTCATTTCTCCTGTAGTTTCCAGTATGTGTTGCTGGCAGAGAGGTGGCAGAGGGAAAAGGGAAAAAAAAAATTGAAAGAAAAAAAAAAACCTCAAATCCTAAAAGTCATCATAACAAACTTGCTGTTGAGTGAAGTTGCTGTTTGGCTGAGCGCAGTGACTGCTGTGCTATGACAGATCCTGTCAGGGAGGCACTGCCCCAGCTTGCAGGTGTAAGCATGACCTATCAAACTGAATGGGAGCTGACAGAAGGGATTTCTGCAACGTGAAATGGAGAGCTGACATGAAAACAGTGACGTGTGAGGGACTGAATCACCGCAAGCGCAACTGTCACAGATGATGTCCAGAGAAATGACAGGAGAATACTAACTTTACTTGATGTCAGTTTAGTTGTCCTTTGTGTTTGGAAGAGTAACTGCTAGGAAGGGGAGATTTTTAAAAGCATATAGGAGAAAAAAAAAGACTATGAAAACTCACATGTACATCCATTTCAGCTGAAAATCTAAAGCAGTTTCCATGTCTACATACAACATTGCTAATGTAAGCAGTTCTGTTTGTTGTAGGGTTTTTTTTGGCACACGCTGTTCTGACTAAAAAGGAACTTTTCCATGAAGTATTTAAGATTAATATTTTATTTAACCTATTGACAGCACCAAAGCAGACCTGCTACAGTCAGTGCTACCAGGTAATTACTCCTACAAGTATGAACAGTCAGTTACCTTTTTACAGCAAGAAGTGAGTATATTCAACACATAATCGAATGAGGAGAAAAAATAAAACTATATACTGAGACATCTGAGTTTTTCGTCACATTGTATCTGTGATTTGCTGCATTGGATGATCACTTCATATCTATTACTTCTCCTGGCATGCTTTTCTGTAGCTCATCTGCTCTCTGGGTCAGTAGCAATCTCTTCCTTGCACTTTTCCAAGTGTAATGAAATCTCACCTGAAACAGGCAACGTTGGTCTGTATTTCATGCATAAAAATCCTAGGCATAGGGTAGAACTGGCTTTATCACGTTAAGATTACAATAAATATATAAAACTCTTTATTTTGATGAAAATTATTCAGCAGTGAGCATGGCCCTGAGTGGATAGATGGTAAAGACACCATAATTCAAGAGAGAGAAGACTAACCATGAATTTACTACTGCTTTTGCCTGTGCCTGGTTGGATGACACAACTGACACAAAGGTAGGGAAATGTGAGGGGCATGATGGTCAGTCTTTGGGGCAGGAAACAGGCCTTCCACTTCTCCCAGACTTTTAACTAGAGCATCAACTAAGTTTTTGTAAGCCCCAAAATGAAATGGTTTCTGAAATCTTTCATTTCGCTGTGACTGGAGTGCCTTGGAATAGATCCAGTTCCATATTCTTCCTTTAGTTAAAGATTAGCTGTTTATTATTGTTCTTCTGAGCAAGCAGACAACCAGGAGCAGAAATTACAGTTGATAAGTGGAAGTACAGACTGGAGAGAGACCTAACAGGTAAATTGCTTACTCTGTTGCCTGAGTTACACTATCTGATTTGAAGTCAAACAAAGGCAAAGAAAATAAAAGAAAGAAACAAACAAACCAAAAAACTCAATGAACTTGAAATAGGTCTGGTTTATGTAATAAAAGAATAGAGGCTATTAGAGATAATATTTTTTAACAAGAACAGAATTGGAATAGTAACTAGAAGTTGTTTGCTCTGACCTTGGGTGAATCCTTTTTCTTCCTTCCTCCATCATCTGCTAGCTCTCTCTATATATCAGCTGCTTGAGGCAGAAATCCACTCTCCTAGTGAGTCAGATTCATAGTCTATAGAGATCTGTAGGACTATATCCTTCAATTTCTTAGGAACCCAGATCAAGACACCAGCAATTGTGCAGTGCCTCAGTCAGCTGTGGCATAATTGCATTTCCAGCCTCCAAATGCTCCCACATTGTAAATAACAGTAAATATCTCATCAAATCTCATCAAATTAATTTATCTGGGTATCAAATGAGATCATGATTAGAGCTGATCAAAATCTGGAATACTTGTTTTTAGACATTTTGTTTTAATTTGTTTCAATTGAAGGGAAAAAAGCCAAAAATTTCAGAAATTTGGAACGTGGAATTACTGAAGCATTTTCTTCCAATAAAATTAAAATAATCTTATTAAAGCCTTGGATATACACTGGCTGAAAAATCTTCTCACACATGAATGACATACTCAAGCAAAGCAAACAAAATTGTGACTTTGAAACTATTGAAATGGAATGCTTCAAATTTTTCTTGGTATGGTGATTTCATTAATTTGTTATCTATCAATGTGCCAGAATTTGGTGAAACCAACAGTAAATTGACTTGAAATTGCTTTATCAAAAAACAACTCATTTTTTTTAAACACAAATAAATTTTGATCACAGGACAAATTGCATAGTAATTGGTACATGTGACCAAAGGTCTAACAAATTGCTCAGAGAAGTTGATATTATATGATAGATCTTCTTTGAGAATCATATGCATATATGGCTCTAGATATGGTATGATAAAAGACTTGGAAGAAAATAACTCTGTTTTAACATTTCTCATTCATTATCTTGGGTTTCTGCTACTGTGTGACAAATCATTAGTTGTAGTGTAAGGCAAGCTTTAAAAATGTAATTACTTAATCATGCAGTTAGTTCCCCATCAATCCTACCAGCACTTGTTCTTAACTAGCTTTAAAGAACAAAATTAGGAGTAATTTGTAAGCAAAAGTAATTGAGGAAAGGCTGATATTGCCAAGGTGTTGACAGCACAGCACATGGTATTGTTTCTTTTAATTCCCCAGTGAAACAGTGGTCTGCAAACTTTGCTGCACTGCAGTGCTGGTGGATAGACACTTAAAACATGCCTGGATGTCCTGGAATTGAGTTTAGGAGCAAGGATTTTTACTCGTTTTTGTCACCCATCTTCAAGGGTGGCAGGAACATGTCATGGGGTCATTCAGTGGAATGGAAAAAGACTGGATCCATGAGATCTGAATATTAGGCTCACAGTTAATCCCATTCCACTTTCAGAGATCTTAGCATCAGGAACAGCACTGAACCATAAAAGGGAAAGAATGTGTTGAGAGCAAGAAGAATCAGAGCTCGCAGTCAAGGACTTTTTATGCTTTCATAAAACTCCATGTGACTGTAAATTGAGAGTAAAGTAGAATTAATTCAGGGTACTGAATGGGATGTTTTTTAATTCGATCTGCTTTGTCAGAGAGGGCTTAGAATGTCACAGAGAAATACTATTTTTAGAACTTTTCTCACCTGTGAAAATTCTGAAAAAATGTTTGAAATAATCCAAATATATAGTCTTTTCATTTCCCAGGATGGAAATGTGTCCTGATTTAAACCAATTTATCTGCATGTTCCATCTATGCAACAAGATCCTGAAGTAGTTAAAATGAAAATGAATTATTCTGAAAATGTTAAACTAAAAAGTTTTAACACTAATTCTCATGTGCTTTTGATTAAAATAAAAGTTATTGGAGCTTGCTGGAAATCTCCTCCACAAGCAAGTCAACTTAAAAAATAATGAACGTATATGAAGGTTGAAAGGAAAGAATAAATATATTTTGGGGCAAAAATAAAAATAAACAGATGGTTTTGATTGCAGGATTTCTTGGTCTTGGGCTTATTAAGTTTCCATGCAAGATGCTGCATATGGATTTACATTGTTTAGGGAGATTCCTCTACACCTGCCATATATGTTACTGAGAGGAAAAAGACAGCCAAGTCAACTGGCAAGAAACTAATGAGTTTTCCAGTGGAAATTTGACTGCTTTTAATCAAAGGTTTCATGAAAACTAATGTCAAAATACGTCTTTCTTGAGAATTGGCTGCTTCTTTTAGTGCAATTTTAGTTTGATTTGGGAGGAAGAGGTGCTGGGTCAGCTCTCATTATTTTGCAGCAGCCATAAGGCATTATGAACTTTTGGAAAAGGAGGAAATGAAGAGTTTTCTGATTCTGTGAACTACGTTCTTTCCAAGCACTTGCAGAGACACAGTGAAAGAGTGATTTTTCAGAAGAGAGACTCCTTCTTTATTGCTGTGCTGAACCAATGGGAAAAAAAATTTCACAAATCATGTGTAGTGAATTCAGCAACAGGTACAGTATTTATATGTCACAGGATGAGAAATAAACAAAAACTGATTACATATTCACAGAGCTTCCCGTGAATGTCATTGTCCCATCAAATGTCGTTATCTGGACCTTTGTTTGCAAGGACAGTGCAGGTCCACCAATGACCATTCATCCCCTCCTCTCAAGGACAGTCCCAGCATTCACACTATTTGTACAGATACTCCTGTCCCCAACTTATCATTTTGAGTGTGCATGCATGATAAGCCCTCTGGCTGTTTCACTGCAAGCACTGCCACTCATCTCAATTATAACGAATTCTTTAATATCTCCTCTTCAGGGATAAGGAGTAGAGAAGGGTATCCAAAGAGAATGTGATCTGAAGAAGAAAGTGGAAGTAGCTTGTGAAGGTTAAGGTTTGTTGCAGAAGATGCTTCTATCCTGCCTTAACTGAAACTAATGAAGTGTGATTGCAATGAATTTCTTTTCAATAATTGTGCCTGTGGGTTTATTTAGGACATAGTGTTGAATGCTCTCTGAAGGCACAGTTCTCATGACATCTGATACAATCACAGCACGCTTGTGTTAGCCATATCTTGTCTCCAAAATGGGATGTTTTTTAACTAGAACCATGTGCTCATCCCATCTTAATCACTTCTAAATCACTTCAAACTCTTGCTCTTGAAAATCCTGCCTTTATGTCATGCACTTGGCATGGCTATAAGTTGCACTTAGGGAGGGGACAGAAGGAAAGTTACATTGATTATGGGAGTGATGCACCCTCACAGCAGTATCACATGGTGTTTGGCATCACAGTGATTCAAAGTGATGGAGAAAATCACACCAAGCCACGTACAAGGGCAATTTAGCTTCTCCTTTTCCTTATAGACATTGCGTGGGTCAATTGGGATTTCTCATTTGTTGTTTTAAGCCAACAGGTATTTTAGGAACAGAGGCAACAGTATCTGCCCCTGGGGTTTTTGCACAAAAGATCAGGGTGTGAATAGTGCTTTGCTTGTGATGAGCTTAATGAAAGAGGGTTCTATTGTGTGGGATTTTTTTTTCAGATAAAAGAAAAATCTCTCAGTTCAGTCCTTGAGTGAGCACAATGATACTCAACATTGATCTAGGAGCTATATAACCCTGTCACTGAAGCCCTCGAACTGAAAAATCCTCACATGCTGAAAGTGTGTTAAACAATGTCTCTGAATACTGCTACAAAAGCAGTTCCTGGTGCCCTTTAGCCCCTTAGGCTTCTACAGGAATAATAAGTGAAGAAACTGAATATTGGCTCGTTTTCCAACTTACTTAAAAGACCTCTTTGTTAGAAATAGGATTGAGACAGATAAGAGCAGCTATGATATAATTATCTTTTTTGCTTCTTCCAGCTAATTCAGATTAGGATTGAAAATGGTGACATTTGTTTCCTTTTAATGTTAGACAGTTAAACATTGGATGTCTAGGTCTAATGTACACTGGTTTACCATTTTTTGTACCAATAAAAAGAAATTAGTACCTCCTGAGAGCTTTCTACCTACCTCTTTTGAGAGCTATGATAGGAAGAAAGAAAAAAGAAGTAATTATCTCAAAGGAGTCTTTCTATTTGGCTGTGAAAGCACCCTTGAGTGCTTACCAGAGACTCAGGCAAAGAGCATTTAGACACCTAAATGGGGTGAGAAGACAAACATGCCAATGGTTTAACTCCATCTTATGATGAAAGTGAGACCCCGAGGTCCCATGGAACAAGTCTCTCCTTTAATTTTGCAGTGATGCATATTGGGGTAGGAAATGAGCCATTTTTGCAAATGGCTGTGCAACATTAGCATTTTGTATTCAGCAACATTTGAGGGAAGGTGAACCAACATCACACATCCAAAATATAGGAAAAAGGTAAAGTGACTAGAATGGATTAGCTGAGCAGTAAGTATTTGACCCCCATGAGCACAACTCTCACCTTAGATTCCAGACCTTCTAACCTCTGTCTCTGAGGATAAGTCTTGTTTAAAAGCTGTGTAACACAATGGTATGCAGTATTTAATAAAAATATCAAAACTGCAACTCCGTGCCTCAGATTCACTTGCTGAACGTGTCACAAGGCAAAATTTTATAGGCAGTAAAATCTTTTTACCGCACACAGCTGCGTTACCTAAAATTACTCAAATCTGCAGGGCATCTGAAACACACATTACAGCAATAATAGGCTTTGCTGCTTAGAAAATTATTATGACTAATGCATAAAAACCAATTATCACCAGGCTTAATTGCAAAGAATTAAGCACAGTATACATATGCATGCATACATACATACATGTACATACAGGTGGGTTTCCATATCTAAATTCTCACTAGAAAACAGGATCAAGTAAAAGTAAATATGAAGGGAATATGGCATTTCTGGAGGAAAAAATGCAAAACAAAATAATTCCCAGAAAGGGCTTGTTGAACTGAAAATGTGGAAGCCAGCCAGAAAGCAGATCCCTGTATCTTAGTGTTAAGAGTAATGAGTGCTCTACTACGGATGGTCCTACTTGTGTTACAGCTAAACGTCCATTGACAGCACACTCATTTTGGGACCTTCAATGGATACTTAGCTGAAATTCCAAAACAAGAAAAAACTTCAATTCTATTTATTTCCCAAGTAGTTCTTCATGGAATATATGCCATGAAGATAAGTTCAACCTGTATCTTTATTTCTCATGAGTCTGAATGTACTTTCTTTCAACCATTTTTGTAGGTGCTTTTGAAAGAGTTTATGGTTTTGTCCACAAAGGCATCTGTTATTGTGAACTTCTGTATCTGAATGATCTGCCTTGTGCACTGGTATCTTCTCATACTACCAACATTGACTGACTGAATGGTCTGGACGGAGCCAGTGCTTTTACTGCACTGGCTAAATTCAGGACAGTGTGTGGCATTTCATGCCTGGCTACTGCTCAGCCCTCCCAGACTGAGTCATTTCAGCATCAGTATAAAGTTTTATAAGCAGAGCAGCTATCAACTACTTTATTGAAATCTTTCTTTCAAGGGGTTATTGTAATTTCTTGTGCATCTTCCAGCCGTGGTGGTCCTTAAAGGAGGACAGAGTTGTGATTAAAACAGAAATAATTAGGAAAACCCCTCAGCTGTTGCTGGCTTTATTGACTTCAAGAAAAGTAGGTCAACTGATGTCAATTGGGGGCCCCACCAGTTGAGTCTGCTGCTTCCTCTGCTTCAGGCTTTTGCTGTGACCTTCAGTAATTACACCATACAGCAGGCACTCAAGCAGAGTGACGAAGTTGTTTAAAATGAGGTGAATAAAACACCAGAAAAAGATGAGAATTATTATTAGTACGAATGTCAGCAAAGTCCATAGGCTGGGAAAGGCAATATTTGTAGTGTGCAATCAAACATGAGTAGGGGAATGTGAACACTATGATGCACTGGCATTCATTTCACCTCTGGCTGCGGGTCACTGTGTTAATAACTGTGCCAAGGCTTCCTTGATGAGTCTTTTGATGCTGCTTTAGACTCTGCAGCTGTCTTTGAACTAGTAAACCTGGAACAGCGGGTCACTGGCATGATGTTGTTTCTTCCATTAAATTGTTAGCACAGCCACTGGATTGTGCCTAGCTATATTTTCACCTAAAATCCACAAGAATGATCTGGGAAACAACATACGAACACTCCCATCAGGTAGTTTGAATTTGTGGGTGATTTGGAATAGCAATATGCATATAAGTAAGCACTGCTGTCAGGTAGTCTGAGACCCAGAATTGTCACTGTATCAGTTTAAATTTGTAGCTTGTGAGGCTAAAGAAAGTCCAGTTCGAAGCTATGGTATCTATTCACCCTTCCCTCAGACATCTCGATGAAAATTAAGGTTCTTGAATGAACACAAAAAGGTTGCTTTGAGCATTGTGCTTGGCTACTGTACAGGCATGGATCTTGAGGAGTTTTTGGACAGATTTCCTTTCTTAAAAATAACTGCAGGATAAAATATATGGTGCCCATAATGATGCTGAAATAGTGATGTTATTCACTTGATCTAAAATTTATTCATGTAGTATTAGCAAATGCTACAGTGAAAGAAGTGAGGCAGACTTCAGAAGAAAATTTACTTCTCATCTCTGAGATGTTTTCTCTAGATGGCACAGATTGTGCTCTTGAGGTGTACATCATTCTCTGTCAACAACTAAAGAAACTCAAATATCTGATTTAGAATGCTGGCCAGGCATTTCAATGGTAAAACTGAGGCATGACTTGCATTCACAGACTTGGAATTTTCTAAAGGAAACTATAACATCCAAAGCCTCATGAAAGGCAATGAGAATTAGGTGTCTTAAGTCAAACTTTGGGTAGATCTGTGCTCCTTGCCAAACTGCCTGGACGAAACAAGCTCTGCTATAGAGGAGTTCAAACTCTTGTTTCCCTGTCTGGTAGTAGGTGATAGCTGAGTAGCAAAGTTTGATGCTTGTAAGTTAGGATCCTGTATGGATAACTACGTAAATTTACCAGTAAAGCAGAAGAGGCACCATTTGCCTTGTTTTATACTCAGTGACCCAATTTTAGGAAACATTAGAGAACTGGTTTGAATAGGAGTAAGAATTAAGCAGAATGCACAGATTTTTTTTTTATTTTCTGTTTGTTCTTTAATTTGTATCATATCACCTCTGGAATAGCTCACATAATTCACAATGTTACTTCTGAGAATTCCATGAAGAAATCAATAGTAGAAGAACTTAAAAGTCTTCAGACACAAACCAGTACTCCACATAACTAGATGCTATACACATGAAGAGAGAAATAGGCCCTCACTTATGTGAAATTCTTATTAGATAGAACTCTATCTTGAACTTTGGAAGTATAATCCAAATACTCAAATTTAGCTATTTGAGAACAAGAGCAAAAGTAATGCAAAATTTTTAAAATTTAAAGTTGATGCCTTTATTACTTCCATAGAATTTGAAACATATTTGTATGAATTTTTCTATCTTTAGACATTTGTCTTATATTTGAAAAAATATTCCTGTGGGGTTTTTTACTGGTGATAAACTAGAGCTTTCTAGCTGCAAACCTGGTGTCTTTTCAAAATTCAAAGTCTGAGAAAATATAATCAGAAAAGTCTGATATTTTATTCAAAGGCTGCTGTGTTTTGCATTTCTGATGAAAAAAATTCAGAAAAATGTATTAGATCTCAAGGAGAACATCTGTTTGTGATTGACTTAAATCATTAGTCTGGTGTGTTGTTTTATATGCCTCTTCTCTCGAGAACCAGTCTTCAAGCTTGTTTCTATCCTTTCTAATAAAAATCTAACATTTTCCTCTATCAGTTTTGAAAAGTCTAAAATGTTCAGTTTTCACAATAGGGAGAAAATAATAGTGATT
This sequence comes from Turnix velox, assembly GCA_013400935.1. Classification (NCBI taxonomy): domain Eukaryota; kingdom Metazoa; phylum Chordata; class Aves; order Charadriiformes; family Turnicidae; genus Turnix; species Turnix velox. The sequence goes on along the minus strand of VZTY01008149.1, from coordinate 260,288 downwards.
AAGTTGAGCTGTGCACCTCCCAGTAGAAAACAGATATTTTTTATGGAAAGTGGCCACAGCTGCACATAACAACATGCATTATTGCATCTTGCAGGGAAATGAAATCGAACAGCAAGACACGATCATAAGCCTATCTGGGAGTGTAGTCAATTTGTCCAGTAAATATTGTGGCATTAACAGTTTTATTTGTTGATCATTTCTGATGTTAATGGTAATGGGCCCCTTTGGTATTGGGTTATTTATGTCAGACAGTGTGGTGCAATTTACATTAATAAGACTCATTAATTTCAGATCGTTTCTACTATGGAGGAAGGAAATATTAAAAGGGGTTTTTTTTGTTTTTTCAACATTATTCTCTCCCTCCACACAGCACAGACACTGAACTACATTTCTATACAACAATGAATGCTCCCTTGTTGTTGTTATTAATGACTTGCTTGGTTGCCAGTGTTGAGGGTGGGTAGCTGCCTTTTGGAGAAATTATCTTGCTTCTACGTTTTACTTAGACTTTTTTCTTTTTTTTCCTTTTTATTTTATTTTTTTTGTCTATGTGGAATTCATAATACCAAAGAAAATCGGAAGCATTTTTGTTTCCTTCTCCCATTTACTACATCCTCTTTGTTTCTGTGATGATCACAATCCTGGCCACCAGATAGAATCTCCATGCTAAAATTAAGCACAACTTCGTGAGAGGATCCATGACAGAAAAGGCAATTCCTTCCTTGAGAATGATACAAATGACTCAGTTCTTTAGTGTGTTCAATTTTTATAACAGGAAATAGAAAGCTAATTACTGGTTATTAAGGGCTTTCTAAATCTCTCTCTCTTTTATTAGCTGGACAATGAACAGTTACTTTGTATGAGATGGGAAAAGTCACAGAAAATAATTTATTGGGGATAATTTCCATAATGGCTTTTTCGGTGGAGACTCATGACACCGGCAAATGACATGGCTGCTACTGTCCTGCCTTAGCTTCAAAATATTTTTCATTATTCCTGAAAATGAAAGATTCGGCATTTTAACTCTTTAAAACTCAGTTGCATTGGACAAAACTCCGTAGTCATACAACATCTAACTCCACAATGTAAAGATTCTGGTTTGGCTTAGTTGTTTTCCTTTGTTGCTTGGGGTTTGTTTTTTTTTCTTAAATCTCTTCTCTTGTTTTGCAGAAAACATCTGAAGCAAGCAATCTGGAAAAGAATCTAGGGAGCTACTTCTATAGGCAGAAACAGGCAGGACTTTGGGTTTAAAATATGCAGTTTTAGCTGGGGGGAGGGAGGGAAACACACCAAAACACTCAGGGTCTCACACAGACCTAATTGAAGAAATTTTCATTCTTACTGATTTTACTCCCTTAAAAGTCTTGAGTGCAAAACTGGGGTCTGTTCAGAAAGGCAAATGATTTTCCTGTAGTTCCTTTCCCTCCAGCAACTCAGCATTACAAGGAAAACCCCTCATATTTCTCCTATAGTCTAGATATGAAATGAATGTGTTCAGAGCTCATTAAAAATGTGTTAATGAGGTCCAGTTTGAAAAAAAAAAGTCACAGCTGGAAAGATCATCATCTAATCCAGATAGTTACTGAGGTTTAAAAAAATCTTATGTAGAGAACAATATTGTGTAACTTTATACAGGTTTGTAACTGTCCTGGTTCTGGTGGAGATAGGGGTAATTGCAGACATCCCAGTCCCACCTAAGCCATGCCAAGAGGATGGGCAGAACAAGACGGGAAAGGCGCAGAGGTGGGCAGGAAGGGATGGGGTTTGGGAGCAGCAGGGGAAGCTCGGGGCGGCTGGATGCACGGGTCGGGGGTGGTTGGTGGTATTGTATGGATTCTGTACATTTCCCCCACTCCTATTGCTGTTCTTTTCTTGTTGCCATTGCCATTTTGTTAAACTTTGCTTCTGTTGCTTTTGCTTCAACCCATGAGTGTTAATTTTGTCTTATTTTTCCACTCCCAGGCCTGCTCCGCACGAAGGGAGCAGCCAGAGTGCGAGACACGTGGTTGTTTCTTCTTGCTGGAGTTGAACCGCCATAGTAATTTTTGAGTCTTCCACCACTACTGCAAAAGCCAGTAAATGAAGTAAAATATGTGCTAAGATGTTAAAAAAAGTATTTTTAAAATGAAAAACATGGCAATTAGAATGGCAATTAGAAGAAGATGGACACTTGGTTAACAAACTGGGTAAAGTTAAATTAGAGCCAAATAATCAACAGGAAGCTGGTTTGGGTATCTTGTTCACAAAATATGATTGAAATTTTAAGAAAAGGTCAACAAAGTATTCTCAAACACAACTAGAAAATTACTAAAGAAATAGCTTGCTGTGTTAGTATATAGAAAAGGTAAATATAAGATCAGGGTAACTGTTAAGGTCTCAATAAAATTGGAGAAAACTTTAAGTTATGATTATTACAAGAAAGTATGTGAAAATAAGTAATTGCCAAATATAAGACAGAGGCAAAATTGGCACCACAAGTCAAATGTGGTGTACTTTTTTGATAAAATCACAGGTTTGATTTCTAATTGCAATATATAGAATCATAGAATAGTTTGGGTTGGAAGTGACTTTAAAGATCATCGAGTTCCAACCCCCCTGCCTATGGCAGGGACATTTGGATTCACTCATTTACCTTCTGATACAATCACTGTGTTCCTAACCACCTCCTTTTTCTGTCAGGTCTTCCTTTATTGATTGGATAAAAAGGTGAGGTTTGATGAGGACAAATAACTCTGCTCTAGATTCTTCCATCTTTATTACTTGTTGAAAGTTTAGTGATTTCTGTTGAAATGAACTGGAAGCACAAATTCAAGCTTGTCCCTTTTGCCTGACTGCAGGCAGATGCTTAACAGCAGTGGGAAAAATAACTGTCTCCCCATCTCCCTGAAGCAAACCAGGAGCTAAGGGGAATTTCAGGGGCGAGCTGCAAAAATGCATGTTACTCATGCCAATGCACTAATTAAACTTTCCACTTTGTGTGTGCAACTCCTTTATTTGCATCAAAGACAAAGGTGGCTCTTTCTGTAATATAAACTCCTCTTTGATGGGTGCTTTATAAAACTGCCAAGGAAGCATGCAATAAAACAATAAAGGGAGATATAAAAAAAAAATAACAATGCAATGGAACAAGTTTACTATGCAGAATTAATGTCCTTATGGTGCTATAATATTAACTCCCCCTTTTCATATTTACATGTTGACTGCAGAGAAATACAGAGAAGTTTTATTTACACCTGCTTTGCAGTCATGTCTTTATCTTGGAGATGAGCAGTTTGTGGATGACACCTATCAAGCCTGACTTTGAATATCTTCATAGACAGAGGCTGCACTATCTCCCTGGGCAACTTTTCCAATGTCTCACAACTCTAATGATTAAGAACTTCTTCCTAATTTCAAATTTAAACCTGTCCTGCTCTGGGAGGACTAGAAATAATGGATGTAAATAGGAAGGGTCTAGATTCAGGCTTGATATAAGAAAGAAATTCATTACATTGAGGGTGGTGAAACACTGGAGCAGGTTGCCCAGAGAGGTTGTGGATGCCCCCTCTCTGGAGGGGTTTCAGGCCAGGCTGGAGAAGGCACTGAGCAGCCTGATGAAGTGGGAGGTGTCCCTGCCTATGGCAGGGGGGGTGTAACTTGATCTTTAAGATCCCTTCCAACCCGAACTATTCTATGATTCTGTGATTCTAGTCTAAAACCATTGTCTTTTTGCTCCATGCCCATGACTACACGTGGATGCCTGATGGGCACTGTGACACTTTCTAGTTGTTTACTGTTAAGCCAGTAGTCTTTCTCTCAAATTTAGATATTACAACACTGATTAATGCCAATGAAAATACCATGTTTTAATATATCCATTAAGAGTCACTATCAAGCACTGAGAGAGCAATATGGCTTGGAGGATCAGCTGCAGCCTATTTAACACAGATAGTAGTTATCATAACTGGATTGCAGATGCTCTCAGGGCTGTCTGTTCAGTGAATTATTCTTCACGTTGCCATTTTCTTTATTTTCCTGAATTAATTCTCACAGTTATAACATGTCTGTATTTTCCCTTATTCTTATATTTAAACTGTGCTATTGTCGAGTTTTAGAGTGATCACACCATTTGATGCCACTCACAAAAGCAAGGATAAAACAACATACTAAGTTTTGTAACATAATTTAATTGATCAAAGGACTTAGTTTACAATAATATATTTATTTAAAGGCTGATTCCCTGCCTATGAACAGTAAAACCTAATTCTGCTGTCTGCTTCACTCAAATTGAACCAGTACTTGGAAGTCACATAATGTGGGGAAAAAAGAAACAGAGAACTAGTTTTTAGGGTAGGCACAGCTGGATATCATATCACACTGTCTCCAAGTACAAAATTCTGCCTATATTCCTTTACAATTTTGCCAAAGCAAATTTGTCTAGAAAAATTCTTTGTCCAGTGTTTACATGTATCCATTTGTTTTGAAGGTTGCTTTTTGTGTTGCTTTTTTTTTTTGAGGTGTAGTGGATTTCAGCTGGTTTTTTTGGGTCTTTTGAAATGTTTGCACTAAAAGATCTTACTATTTTGAAGATGAAACAGAATTAATTGTCAAGACACCATTAGTCCTGCTTGAGGAATCACCTAGACCAAGGTTAGGTTTGCTGTTCATATGAAAACATTCCCAGATTTGGCCAATCTATAGGTTTTTGGAAACTGCACAGCTAGAAGACAGTGCAATTACCCAGTGATTTAGTCTGAACTCAGCATGATTCAGCTCCTTACCTCTCCTAGAAAACTGTAGATCCTTGTCTACTTTTCATAGCTTCTTTGTCTCAGACAGAGCTGGGCACCCTAGGCCTGGCAGTCTGTAAAGTGCATGGAGACATGGGGAAACCTCATGAGCAGCTTAGCAGGGAGCTTTTGATGTGTTAGTGGAGAAAAACTGCCAACTCTTGCTTTTAGCCACTTCTGCCAATGTGAGGTGAGGTTTGAATCCTGTTGGCAGAGGGCAGAAAGGAGGAAGGAAGAAGAAACTGCAAAGGCAATTAAGAAATTACATGGTGGGGCAATATGAGTCAGGTTTTTACTGTTTCTAGATTTTAAACCATAGCTGATTATATGGTCTGAGAAACAATATGGTTTGTATCCTACGGAAGACAAACTACTACATCATTAAAAATTTGATCTAATGAGTATACTACGCAAACAGCCTTCATCCTGGAATTGCTAAAATTCATAATTTTTGTATCTTGCGTTGTTCAAAGATTCTTTGATTGGTTTAATTTTTATTTGCTGAATTTAGTATCTGGCACTCCTGGAAGCCAAGTGAATCCAGCAGTCATTGCTCATAATTCTAAATCTGTCCATGTCCAGTTTCAGAGAGGAGGCACTGGACTACTGGGCTTTCCATAATGTCCTAAAAGCTGTAGCCTATCTTCTCCAAAAAAAAAAAAAAGAGGTAAAGGAAATAATGTAGCTTAACCATTTCCAGTGTCAGTACCCAGAGCATGTTGTGCATAAATCCTGCTTTACTCACCCAAGCAGTAACACAGAGAGCTGCTTAGATGCAGTAATAGAAAAGTCACTTCCAGGATGTTTTTGTGATGTATGACAGCTGCATTTAAGGTTGTTCTCCCATTTCTGAGCATATTCTGCAAGTGGGAATGCTGTTGATTCTCTGCTGAAAAGAAGGTTCTCTTTTTCAGTGGGGACACAGCGTAAAATAAGTCTGTATTACTTAAAGAAAAAAAAAAATCACCCTTAATTGAAAATTAAAGCAGATATGTTGTCTTTGATCAAGTTACAAGCAGGCAGAAGTGTTAATGTACTGTAGCATTTTCACAGCGGAAATGAATTACACCATAGGCCATGCAACTGTAAACTTGAGCGGAAATTGTAACAAAAAAAACCCCAACGACTGAATCTAAACTGTGAAGGATGTTGGCAAATGTCCAGGAAAAGGTATGGCTGGTGCCAAACTTGCATAAAGGAATGGTTTAACAGTCAGTCCAATTGCTATAGCTGCCTTTTTTTTTTTTTTCTTTTCTTGTAGCTGTTTTTCCTATTGTAGCTAATCTCATTAAATAAGGCCCATTGTCTCTTCTCCTCAGACAACAGACTCATTCAGGGGAGCTGTGCCATGCATTGAGATCCTTCAGCAGGATTTGAAAGGGACAACAGTGCATCATAAAAATAGGATGGATTGAGTGTGTTCCACCCTGAAAAGCAGGAAAAATCCTTCACAGCATGTCTGAAATCCAGCACCATTTGAAGAATCTCTTGGAAAAGCTTGTGTGAAATCCTATCAATGTTTAAGATGATTGGAAGGTGGGAAAGAGAAGTATTTTGGGCACGTCTGATGATTCCATAAACCTATGGCAGCATGACAAAAGGAGGAATCAGCCACAAGGATTAGTGAAGGGGCAGTGGAAGGAAAGCAGAATTAAATGCAGATAAAGGTCAGGATTAAGAACTAGACCCAACTCCCTCAACAGGAATGGGAAGTTTCCCATTAAATTATCAAACATTATAGAACCCTACTTATAAAATACCTCCTCACTTATCTCCACCTTCCCTTTCTTGCAAGAACACGTGGTTAAGTGAATGGTGGTAATGTAAAAGCTTCTCAGGAGAAAGAAGCAATCACACAAATTTTAGTGGCAGCTATAACACAGGGATGAATAAATGAAAATCATAATAATTACTACTCTGATTGACCAGTATCTGCAGACTGATGATTTTAAGGATCTTTTCCAGATTGAATAATTATATTATTCTATAATGTCACTAGGTCAAATGAGACATATTTTCTGTCAAGGCCTTTAAGTCTCAACAGAAGAGAATTACAGATTGAGTGAAGACAAAGGTAGTAACAGAGAGAAGCACCACAGAGATTAATCCCAATCTGACTCCCATGTGAGTCTGTGCACACAGTACGGAGTCTGTGGATGTGCTGGAGTATATTCAGTTGCTACCAGCAGCATCACACTGTTAGTGTTAATGCTATCTCTACATAAACAATGCAGTTTATCCAGTTCTGGGACCTCTCTAAGCTCTCTGGGTTGCCTTGCTTTGTGCCTAAGGACATTCTCCAAGTTTTGGGCTTGACCAAGGTGACTAATAGTCACGAGGACAAGATGAGAGAGTTGGGGCTGTTCAGCCTGCACAAAGCTCCACTCCTAGAGTCTGATCTAGTGCAAGATGTTGAACCAGGTGACCTTTGAAGGTCCCTTCCAACTCAACACATGATTCATACTTATAGCCTTAAAAGTCACTAATTTAAAAGTCAATATTTTTTAAGCTGCTATTGCTTTCAATTAGCAGATGAAGAAAGTGAGGCACAATTTGCATGAGATTCTTCATGTAGCTAACACCAAATGAAAAAACTGTCAGACCTTTTCTTCATTCATGGGCTCCACCAAAGCGAATTCTATCTGTTTGCTTTTGTGTTTACGTTCCTCAGTACTTCTCACTACTTTGTTCTTCCCTTTGGTCTTTTCCTTCTGCCTATTCTATTTCTTTCACGTTTGTCCACTTATGCTCCTTTGCCAAGTCTGTCCACAGAGTTCATGGGCTCAGTTGAAAGGTAGCTAGAGAGACAAACTGAGCAAACACTTGGTTATTTCAAAGTCTCTGAACATCTTTTGTAGGATCAATTAGAGAAACAAATAGCTAGCAGACTAGAGGTTTTACATTAAGTAAAAGAATTTTACTTAAAATTCCTTTTTTGACTAATTCATAGAGTCATAGAGTTGGAAGGGACCTTTAAAGGTCATCTAGTCCAAAACCCCTGCAGTACCCTCCCCCCCACAAAACCCCTAGTACAGACATCCTGTACTAGGTCAGGTTGGTCAGAGCTTCATCAAGCCTGGCCTTAAGTGTTTCCAGAGATGGGGCATCCACCATCCCTCTGGGCAACCTGTTCCAGGGCCTCACCCCTCTCATGGGGAAGAACTTCTTCCTAATGTCTAATCTAAACCTGTCCTGCTCTATTTTAAAACCATTGTCCTTTGTCCTTGACCAGTATCTTCCAACCTTATTACAGAAAGTCAAGAACTTTTGGAATTTTGACTGTCACTGAGCAGCACATCCATTTACTTGGATGAAAATTTCTGTGGCTAGGAGAAAAATAGAATATGAATGGAAAGAAAAAGGTATGGACCCATAATCCTCACATATAAATAGTCTCCTCAATGCAGTAATAGACACAATGTCAGCTTTTCAGTGAGTTTCCAATCAGTGTGGCATCTGTTGAAGACAGTAAGTGTGATTCAGGTGAACTAATTAAATTATAACTGAGGGAGGTTATCACTAAGGAAATGCAGTACAAAGCAAAACTTAAGCATCCTAGATTTTGGCTTGCAGTAACAGGAATAAACCACAAATATTTAGTAGATTGAAAAGAATCACCATGTTACATCACAGAAGCTTTATCCTTCAGTCCTGGCACATCTCTACACAGCAGTTGTCATTAGCAGTTGCATTTAAGAACAGCAAGAATGTGTTCTTTTCATTTCCATTAATATCTTAAGAAACAGAGCCATTGTGGGTGAATCAAACTCAACTGAAACATGAAGTAAATCCCTCAGCCATAGCCAATTCGGATCTCACTTTACACAAAGCTAATCTAGATTTAAACTGGTTGAATTAGATATGCAACCAAGTCAGCAGGAGCAGCCTCAGATCCTTATTATCAGGCTCTTGATGCTCATATGGTGAGAGTTTCTGATGAACGGCACTGGAGTCAACTGACTTATCCTAGTTTATACTTGGTGATTTGCATCCCCAGTTATAATGTTTAACATAAAAAAATTGTGCCTATATTGTTGGTGTGTGATATAGCTGATCTAGTGATTTACTGACAGAGGTGTTTCCTCTGACAGTGGTTTAGTCTATTTGCAGAGGTAGGGAAAATATTTCTGATGACTTTTAATATTTGTATCCTTCAGTAAATCTGTTAATTTTAGTAAAAGGACTTCTAGTATTTTAGATCTCTTGCCTGTGACTTTGCATGTATAATATACTAGTAAGTAGTATTACATCAAAGAATTAGTTGATAACATCATCCCATCTGTAACATTTTTTTACAGGGAAAAATTTTGTATTCTTTCACAATAATTTGTGGTTGTAAAAGAGTATGATCTTACCACCCCCCTGGATATTTTTGTAGAGATTCTGAGACCTCCTCAATAACTACTACATTACTATTGCAGGGTACATAATTTCCATGCATTACTGTTCTTTCAAATGTGTCATGCTCTGCCTTCATTCATAGAAAGATTTTACTGGGGTTTTTTTTGGTTTGTTTTTGAAATGAAAACAGGTCATCCATTGTGAGAGAGAGTCATGAGAGTAAAAAACTTTGTAAGCTGTAAACTCTTTCTGGGAGTTACAGTTACTTTGTTGCTTTTACAACTAGCAAGAGCAAAAATTAACCCTTTTTGATTAGTCACCAAAACACTAGAGTAGTAGTTTACTCCAGGGTTGTTGCACAAGAAAACTTTTCTGTGCTTAGTGTACAGTTCAAGTACACTTATCCATGAATTTCTGATTTTGCCTGTTCCACCCACTTTCAAATGGAATATGATGATATTTAGGACAGAAAGTTTGGGACAGGGCTGAACTGTAACTACCTCCCCCAGACACAGATACAGACTTTTATTTCTCAGGTGTTTACCATGGTCTCCTCCTAACTTATTTCAAGCAACAATTCTGTAATGAGGCTGTTGGTTTTAGCACTGTAACTCAATCACCTACAGCATTTCCCATGCATGCTGGGTGCCCTACTTCTGTCAGTGGAGAGTGGGGCAGTGCATTTGGCAGATTTTGGAAAGCATTTCAGCTGTATCAAAGTATATACTTCCTTCAGGATTCATCCCATATCTCTTAACAGATATTGACAGAATTAACACATTCTTAGACTAGAACTGGGATATGAAACACTCACATGTGAGCACCAGCGCTACACATGTCTAGTCTAAGAAGAATTGAATGATTAGTTTGAATATAGTTATCTGTATACAGTGTCACTATCCTGCCAAAATTAGAGAAATTTAATTATTTGTAATTTTATTTTTAAATTGTGTCTGTATCCTCTTGGCACAGCAACTCCTCTCATCTTTGACTACTATTTAGCATGTTTGCTAAAGTCCTCAGCCTAACTTGTAGAATAAAGCTTCAAACCCAGAAGAAAATCTGATCTCTTCCAAGCATGTGAAGGAAAACACAGGCTCTTTATTGAACTTCATACTGTGTTCTGGCACACTCTTGTTATAAACTGTTGTTGATTATCTAATTCTTCTGGGCATATGAGCAATGCCTCAATGTCGATTTTACTTTAAAAGGATGCAGTTTAAAAAACAAAACAAAACCCTAAGTACAGAAATAAAATATGTGTTTAATTAGGGCTTTAATCTTTCCTGAGCTCATTAAAAAAAAAAAAAGTGGGGAATGGATGCCCATAGGGTCTGATAATATTTTCCTAGAGTGAAAACTGCTCCTACAACATATATTAGTAAACATCCATTTGTGTTTGTAATTAACTTCAGTGTCTGGATATCCATTTATTTCTCCTGATTTCATGTTCCGGTCCAGATCATTGTTAAATGAGCACCATCATAACAGCACTGATAGAACTGTTTGGTTGATTGTTTTTCAGTTAAAACTAAGATGTAGCTACCCTGGATGTCACCAACTTTCTTCTGGGGCAAGCAGATTTCTGCTGCCCAACATCTGAGCTTGTAGATCACTTGAGACCTCTGCTTTTGGGGCAGATGGACCAGACAGAGAAGAAAAGTCTATTAAAAATGCTGCAATTTCAAGATCTGAACACAAATTTCAGAGTAACAAGTGCCTACAGGAAACAAAATTGAATTTTCATTAGGTTATAAGATCCTCAAAATACAGATACAAAGGCTCCTAACATACAAACCTCTACTCACAAACTGATCAGCAAAGTGCAAGAGTCATGAGGAAACACATGGAAGACCTTCTACCTCCATTTAAAAAGCTTGATCAAAAATCCTTAGTGGAACTAGAAATAACTACTCCTAGAGCACAGATCAGGAAGAAACTGAAATATACTGAGGGAGTTCACATCACTGTGAAATTTCCAAAAATCCCAGAGTTCTTTTTTGGCCACAGAAGCTGAGAGAATATTAGGAAATGTCTGAAGTAGAACAAACATCATGCTAGATGGCATTTATCCCTGAGATTTTCTAAGAGTTTCATTGCCAGGTGGTAGAGGTACCTCAAAGGAAAGTGAAGAGCTGAATGAAGGAAAGGGCTGAAATTCTTCCCTCGTCCTGAGATGTGGGTCAAGTGAAAATGCTGATATTCTTCCTTAAAGTATTAAAATAGGAACATACCTACATATATGCATATGCCTGTACTGCCTGTCTGCAAAATTATGAGGCATTCAGATGCGCAGAAGGGTTTATGTGTGTGTTTTGTCTCAGTGGAATTAAATCCTGTGTCTTCTCAGACTTAGTGTAAAAGAAATATTTCTTGTTAATAATTTATTTTGGGAAAATATATTCAAAATAGCGAAACAAAACATCACATCGTTGTAAATAAATATGGAGCTATTCAGAAGACTGTAACTTCACCAGAATAGAAAAACTATAATTGAGTAGGGAATGTTTTCAAATCATTGTCTCCACAAAAAAAAAATTTCTTATTTAGTTTGTTTCCATTTACCTAAAGATGAAATCTGACGTTGGATGAAGGTGTTGCTGAGATGTCTTATCAGCATGTAGCATCCCCATCTTTGTATTTAGAGGCAGGGCAATAAACTGGAGAGATCCAGGTCTGTCCTAATGTCACAGAACTGGGTTTCTCCTCAGGGCAGAACCCTTCCCTTTCCTAATCTTTCCCTGCTGGGATTGTCCAAAGCATAGGCAAGCTCTGACTGTGCCTGGACTTTTTTTTTCATCACTTCTAGGTAGATCTCCCCAAAACCTTGGCAGAGAGTAAGCCAATAATTAAAATCTGTGGCAGATTTTGAAAAAAAATACCTCAGCCTGTGCTCTGGCTTTTGTTAAATGCTATAGTATAGAGTAGTGCTAATTTTCTGTGTAATATTGGCGAAGCCAATTAGGTTTTCAAACTTTTGTGCCTGAAGTATATAAATTATTTTTCAGGACTTTGAATAAAATTGGATAGATTTTCCAAGAATCTTTGGAGTCAATTTTCTTTAGACTTCATCAAGACTTTGGTGATTAGTGCAGCAGCACCTTCCATGTCTGGGTTAAAGTAAGACTTTCTTATATTTTAAATCCCAATTTGGATTAGGAACTCAATTTCTGAATTATGTCCTGAGCTTATTTCTAAATTTGCCATGAGCAAATTTGTTATGAAGCATCCCAGACAGATAACTTGTTCAGTACTTGTTCAGTACTTAATCCATATAGGAAAACAAGAATTATCCTGCATATTTTAAAATGGAAATTTCAGCATGTGTTTTCATTTGAAATCAAAAGATTTTTACTTTGTTCCTCAGGGGAAAACAAGCAACACTTTTTTCCCTAATGCTTAGTATACTCCTCTGGGAAGTGGGAACTAGATACGTGCTTTTGCTCTTATTCAAGCAAACCAGGATATCCCAGCCGACTTGGGTTATTGATATTAGTCCTGAGATATTGGTGTTACTGGTATTGCCATTATTACTGGGATATTGATTTCATAGCCTGAATACATTTTGGCTGTTTAATTTGATCACAGAACTCATAGCTAGATTTGAGGAGGTATCTTAAAATATGTAGAATGGGACACATGATACATTTCTTTGGGAAATTTCATTTTGATAACTGTCCTTTTCCAAGGACAACATTTTATCCAGATTTTCAGGTCCTTGAAGCTGACATTTTCTGACCTACTGGATTAAATTTTTGGGATCACTTAGACTCTTTGAAAGATCTGTCTACAACAGGAATGGGCTCTGCTTGGCAATTTGCAATACAGACAAAAGGAGATCAAGTTTATTCAACTGCTGTGATTAAGTGTGGCCCCATTTATATGTATGTACCATGCATAGCAAAGTAGAGCTTCAGTTCTTTGTTAGCGTCCCTAAATATTGTGATAAGAGATCACAGAGAAAACAAAGGTGTGTAACTGCTATCAGCACAGCAACAACTTCACTTGAAATTGAAACATGATTGCTTTAGACACTATATATAGACACAGTAAAATATATTCAATGCCCCAAAACATACATGGACAGAAAAGAATATGTGAATATTAAGCACTCACAGTAGCTAGTCAGTGGAACACCTTGCCAAGAATTTGAGCAAACTTGTCATCAAGTGTGATCCAAGAGGTAAATATATCTGTCTTTCTAAAAGTTATATTTTAACTGAATGAGGAGTGATAGACTTCATGCAATAACCTTGTTGAAAAGTTGCACACCTGAGAGCAGTCTGTGGAGGTAACACCTCTTTCCTGCCTGCATGGATCACCTCTACCAGCATGGTCTTCTCCTAACATTGAGATGAGCAGCTGCAGAGAAAATAAATTCTCTTTTATGATTGTCTTTAAGGAGCCAAGATCCTTTCAAAATGATGGACATGCTTAGCCCCTGACAGCAGTATCAAGAATTTTGGTGGCACCTGTTTACCAATAAGGATCACCACGCTTGGTTGATATGCTCTTCACTAGTGAGATCAGCCTTCAGAAAATGAAGTACGGATATTTAATGTTGTTTTTTTAAATGTAGCTGCTCTGCTAGTTTTCCTTAGCCAAGAATAGAATCTTGATGTGATCTGTAATTTGGAGCAAAAGCTTGGAAATACTGCTATTTATGTCAGTGTTTAGTTAGCAGTAGGGGAAGGTATCAATAGCCTCCTCTGCATTATTACAGTGAAATAAATGTTGGGAAATGTTGGTCATGACAGAGTGAAAAAAGAATAAAAAAGTGAAAAATTTTCTCCTGTTTATTTTGTAAATCAGAATGAAATCCATGAATCAGTCCAAAGAATAAGAAATATCATGTTAGAAACAAACAGAGATATAAAAATAATAAGAAAAACAACCATCAGATCTGCTCTTAAGACAAAAAACCAGGATAATTAACTCTGTTTCCATCCTGATTCTCTCATTTGAATTTATACTATTTCCTTTATTTTCTCCTTTTGTTTGTTCTATTTCCCTTACCCGTGTGCTTTTATCATTTCTGTTGTTTATTCATGGCAGAGCTGGTTGCAGCTTTCAATCAAAAAAAGAAAAAAAAAAAGAAAAAAATAACAGAAAAAAATCAACTGCACCATCCTCTGACTGGCCAACGTGGAGGTTGGAGACCACACGGGGATCAAAGCGATATGAGGACAACAGGGGTTTCATTAAAATGTTCTCCTCTCTGCCTGAGGAAAGAGCAGTGAGGACAGGGTGAGAGGGGGAGGGGGGAAGGGAAATCATCTGGCCCAAACAAGTTTAACTAAAAAAAAATCCAAGCAAACCACCTGTGGTCTCCTTGGAAACTGGCTTTCAACCCCTCCAGCCACCTTTTAATGAAACCCCAGAGCCCCTTTATTAATTTATTAAAGAATCTATTTTCTGAAGATTCATAAACCGCGCATAACTCATATTCCAACACATCTCTGCTATGCTAATAGCACGTGCTTCCATGAATAATTAATTCTTTAATTAGTAATAATTAGAGGTTGTTGTATAGGTCAAACCATTGGGCTGACAGCATGCTACTGTCAAAATGTCATTTGATTTAACGGGACTGTAGCTCTTTCTACACAGAATGATTCATCTTTTGGGGTCAGTTGTGTCCTCCTCTCTAAATTTTATTGTTTTAATGGTGACTTGCTTTACAAGGTTTAGAATATGTAATAAGAATTGTTTAAATGCATTTACAGTACAAAAGAAAAATCTGCAAACCTTCAGTAGATTCTTATGGTGGTGGGTCCTAGTGTAAGCAGTATTTGTTCTCACTGTGGAAAAACCAATATATGAAAGCATTTGCTTTGGCATGCACTAAGATAAATCATGATTTTTTAGTCAAAATCACCACCCATTCCCTACATCTGTGTAAGAGCTACAGTTGAGGGTCCAGTTCTTCTACTCAATAGGTGACCAGAGGAATTTAATGCTTGAAAGCCACATACCAAGATCTAAATTCAATCCTTCGGCTGTTTGAAGCCTAAGGAATTTCGGAGTACCGAAGGCATTGGTATGCATAGGTTTAATGACCGAGTATTACTACTGCTCTGAACTATAGGAAACAAACCATTACCACCAAAAAAAGGGTAATACATTAACCTACAGATAAGGCCACTTGGACAGAAAGAAGAGCTTGCACAAGAGATCTGCTAAGAAGGGAAGCGAAGCCAACGAATCTGTGAGATAGAAATGTTGTAACTACAGATCATGCATCTATTTATTTCACTTTTGTATCTTCTAGAGAGTAACACAGGTCAAAAAAAGACTGTGAATTTCCTAAAAAGCTCTTTGCAGGCCTCTGGGACCTGAATTATGTTAGAATTTCTTACCAGAGAAACAACCAACGGGAATTATCTGAACTCACTGGAACTACCAGGGAAGATCAGAAATGCTTACTGAGAAGAGATGCATTGAAGATAACTAATTATATGCAAATCACAACTGACTCTTGAAGTGCCTGACTTGGAAATGCAGGAAACTGGAAAAATGTGAAGGAATTTTCAGATAAGCTCATTATTATTCCTCCACAAGCATGCATTTTTAGCTGCTCTCAGAGGCAGTACAGTGGGTTGACAGGACCTTCAGTCTGACCTAGCACTGCAATTCTGTTACACAGAAATAATAATATATGAGGCATTCAGTGCACTTAACATCCCTGTCTGAGGGAGGTGGCAGACGTCTTCAGATGCAGCAGGGCTGTTTGCCAAGCTCAAACCACTTAAATTGAAGTGGTGTGTGAAGGTGGAGGAGCAGGCTGTGGCTAGACAGTATAAACACAGGAGACTCCAAGTTTAAAAAGGGAAAGAGGAAAAATGGTTTAGTTGGGCAATTGCAGTGGTAGTGCAAGATAGATGAGACATGGTGGATTATCTGTGCAGAGTCCCACATTATCACATATTCCTTCATAGTAACTTATAGTAGCTTCTCAATACCTGAGAGGGCCCTACAGAAAGGCAGGGGTAGGACTTTTTAATATGAAATGTGATGGGAGGACTAAAAATAATGGATGTAAATTGGTAGGGGCTAGATTCAGGGTAGATATAAGAAAGAAATTCTTTACAGTGAGGGTGATGAAACACTGGAACAGGTTGCCCAGAGAGGTTGTGGATGCCCCCTCTTTGGAGGTGATTAAGGCCAGGCTGGACAAGGCACTGAGCAGCCTGATGTAGTGGGAGGTGTCCCTGCCTATGGCAGGGGGGCTGGAACTCAGTGGTCTTTAAGGTCCCTTCCAACCCAAATTATTCTATGATTCTGTGATTCACCAATCTTGGTTAAGTTCATACACTCTGCATGGTGCTGCTGCACCCAACAGACCCATACATTGAGAGCTGGTGGAGTGAGGAATTTGATTCATGAATTTCATTTCACTTGAAAGACACCAACCTGAATGAGTTGGTGATGCAGTCATCACAGCAATGTAAACACAGAGCCTTAATCTAACCAAAGTTACTGAAAAAGAAGTCCCTTAACTCAAAGAAGAATGGACTGGTGCCCAAGAGCTCAGTCTTTTCAATCTCAGCTCTGACTACAAAATACACTTTTTTTCTTTCTAGGAACAACTGTACCAGCCTTTTTGTTCTTCTCTTCCTTGACTACCAACAGAAGAATTAATAAGTAGAGGCTAAGCAAATGCAAAAAGAGTATGTTTTCCAGTTAAAAGATTTAAAACAACTCTTTCTATAAAGAGGAAAAAAGAAAAGAAAAATATGACAAGAGAAAAAACTGATAATAATATAGGCAATGAAGTGGCAGCTATTTTGCTGCCAGTCAAAAAATTATGTTATCAGAAATCCTTTTGAATCACTGATGTGTTGTTTTTGTTTCTTTTTTTTTTAAAAAAAGGAAAAGAAACTCACCAGAGATTGTACATAAAAGTTGTTTGCTGTTGACAATGAAACAAGGTCAAGCAGGATTTTACACAAAAGCTCTTTGAAATCTACATCAAGGGGTCTGGTTTACAAAGGGAAACAAGTGTTGTGGTAACATAGAACGTTGTGGCAGTTCTGCTGCTCATAACAGAAGAGACAACTTATGTTCTCCTTCCAAAGAGGTACAAATGCTTATTGGTGTGCAAATGATTTATGCTAACCAGATTTTCAGAGTCAACAACTTGTAGCTGTGTTGTCACAATAACCTCACTGTATGTTAATTATAATGATAGAGTCTTGGCAACAGTGCTCAAGATACAACAGAACTCAAACTATTGTCACTGGAGAAAACACAGTCCATTCAATGGTCATTGAATAGAGCTGTTAGTCAAAATTTAGACAGAGGTGGTTTTCATAGAATCACAGAGTTCAAAGGGACCTTCAAAGGCCATCTTGTCCAACCCCCCTGCAGTGAGCAGGGACATCTTGCACTAGATCAGGTTGCTCAGAGCTTCATCAAACCTGGCCTTTAATTTCTCCAGGGATAGGGCCTCCACTACCACTCTGATCAAACTGTTCCACTGCTTCACCATCCTCATTGGGAAGAACTTCTTTCTAATGCCTAATCTAAACCTGTCCTGCTCTTGTTTAAAACCATGGCCCCTTGTTCTGCTGCTCCATGCTCTGACAAATAGTCCCTCCCCAGCTTTCTTGTGGGGCCCCTTCAGATACTGGTTTTTCTCTTAAATCTCTCTAGTCTACTGCAATGCCGACACATTAATTAATTCATTTGCCTTATTTTCCCCATCAGGGAAAAGCAAACTCCACAGGAACTTGCTGGAATTGAGATAACCAGTGTACTCTTGTCATACAATTTATTTTTTCCCCTTGTGTGTATTCTCTTGTCAGAATACACAGGCTTTTGTTCTCTCTCTTTATTCTTGTGATGGGCCTTACAGTTCTCCTCAACAAGAGTCCCCAGCATTCATGGAGTTTCCTCAAACACTGCAAACCACAATCTGTTTCTTCTGTTCCTCCTGTTCGTGTTCTGCTCTCTCACAACCAGATGCACACTGGCTTAATTTATTAGGATCTTCTCTGGTGTCTCTTAATCTCTTTTTGTAAGAAATTATTGTTCTCTCTTTTATTTAATCTGTTCTTCTGCCCATTTCTTCCCACAGACCTTTTGTTCAGAAAACTTGCTTTTCAACTCACTCTTCCAAAAAAGAAACTCTGCCTTGTTTTCATAGTTTTCCAGGCATCTGCCCAGGTTTTTGCATTCATCTTGTTTACCAGTTATCAAAACATCCTAAAATACCCACATATCTTTTTCCATCTTCCACCATTATGCTTGTCAGAGTTGGGCTGATGGTTGGACTAGATGATCTGAAAGGTCCCTTCCAACCTAGATGACTATGACTATGATCTTTGTATCCAGTAGCATCTTTATTCCCAGCCCTTCTCAGCTATGAACTCTAATAGAAAAAATACTCCCTGCCTTACAATCTTCTGTCAGTATGCATAAAGGGAGATAATATATCCTCAGTCTCTGCTTCTAGGTGTCTCTTATCACTGATCCTCTTTCTGTTTGGTTCATGGTTGTATCAATTGTCACCAATTTATCTTCCTTGTCTTAATTATACAGTGTGAATTAGCCATTTTCCTCAAACTTCTTTCAGTTTTCAGTGAGACCCTCCTTTTTCCCATTGTGGTGGTCCTCAGTTTATGAACTCATACAGTCCAAAGCTGTTTGATGTTTGTATCTTTAGTTCAGGTCAGCCTATAGCTCTGTTACAACTGTCTCAGCTGCATTTACACATCTTCTACCATACAGCAAGTCTACCACATAGTTCTTTTGACCCTTATACAGGCTGCTTAAAATAAGCAATATCTTGTGTTACGTTTTGAGCCACAGTACTGATCTCGCCTCTCTGTTTTCCTTAAATGCAGATCAAAGGCACAGGAGCACTGCAAGAAAGTTTACAAAACCTCTCTTTCTGGCCAAGGATTCTTCAGGCAGGAAAAAAAGTAAAAAATCCTCAGAGAAAGAGAAAGGAAACGTTTTTAATGCATTTCCTTTCTATTTTAGAAAGTAATTTCCTTGAAAAGGAAATTCTTGTTTGGTTCAATGGGCATTTAATGGCCCTTGTTCCACAGTGAGTCCTGGCAGTGGAGCAGCAATGATCACTCCTCTGCTTTGGGCTTCCATTAGGAACAGGTAAAGTCAAAACTTCAGGCTTCAAGCTGAAGAGTAAAAAAGGAAATCAGTTTGCAGAGTGCATCTGTATGTCTTAGATATTTTTTGTGTCTGAATCACTTGGGTTTTTTATTCCATAAAGAGTATGTAGATGACATGTAAATGTTATGTAAATTGGGTCCATAGTCCATTAAAGCACAATATTATAATCACTAATACCCTATAGGCATGGACAGATCAACCAACCAAGTTTTATTTGATCTTTGTCAGAGGCAGTGAGCCTTTTTATGCAATATTTTGTGTACATGCCTTTATTGTGAAGATCATCATTTCAAAATGTGCCCATGCAGGAAAAAATAGATGATGTTGATGTGAAGTTCTGCAGTAAAAGTTCACTGAGTGTATTACAAGCCAAGAGACATTTTATGGACTGACCAAAAATGAAGGAATCCTGCCTTCCAGTGTGAATGATCATCTACCTAATCAATAGTCTTGAACAACCTCAGACTGCATACAACACTTAGCCTTCAACACCTGCTACTTTTGCTATCCCAATTAAAAGAAAACAAGTGTATACCAAAACGACTGGAGGGCCCTTGCCTAGGAAAAATATATTCCTTACTAATTGGCACAGCATTGTTAATAAATATTAACTGGTTTACACAGTCCTCCTCTCCCATTTACTTAATAAAATGGTAGACGAGGGGTTAATGGGTTAATTGGGGAAAGGAAATGAATCTTCAAATATATCAGAATCTGATAAGTGATTTAGCCTAATTAATAATTTACATGTCAAGGTAACCTTTTTCTGGTTGCCATGTGCACTTTTATCAGATAAAGGTATAAATACAATGCCAAATACAGGTAAGTTCACAGTAAACATGAAGCTTAAACTTTTAAAAGAGAGGACAATCAAGCATTGAAATAACTGCGAGCATTCTGATGTATCTTTTATCACTAGGAATTTTAAAATCAATATTATCTTACTTTACTTTGGATATGAATTTGAGAAATCGAGTGAATAGCTGTGACCAGAAACTGAACTGTTTAATACCCTTTTTTTGATACTTATGCTGAACTTGGATGTTCTGGGCTCCAAATTTAAGAACAATGAACTGCTCTAGAGAGTACAGTAGAGGCCCACAAATATGAAGAGGGGACTAAAACATCTCTCTTACAAAGAAAGGGTGAGGAACTTGGGTCTTTTCAGTCTGGAAAAAAAAAGGAAGGCTGAAGGGGGGATCTTACCAATGTTCACAAATACTTAGAAAGTGGGTGTCAGGAAGAGGAGACCAGACTGTGTTCAGTGGTGCCCAGTGACAGGAGAGCAAATGGGCATAAACTTGAACCTATGAAGTTCCATCCAAACACAAGGAGGAACTTATTTACTTTTAAGGTGGCAGAGGACTGGAACAGGCTGTCCAGAGAGGTGGTGGAGTCTCTGTCTCTAGAGACATTCAAGCAACTCATGTAAGTTTTCTTATGCTACCTGCTCTGACGGAGGGCTGGATTAGATGATCTCAAATTCCCTTCCAACTCCTATCATTCTGTGATTCTGTGGTTCCTTGGTCCCTCGAATGTACACACCAGCAGTGATGCTGGGTGTACAGTCACATTTTGGTGTTACAGATACAATTCCACTTGCAGTCACTTGCCATGGAAATGATAAGTGAGTAAAGATGTAAAATAAATTGGGGCTCCATGTGCTGCAGCCTCTTCCACAGGGTTTTTATAGAATTGTTCTTGTAATAATCTATTCCAGGGCAGGGTGGTAAAGCATCTCATACCCTTGTCTTGCATGCCTGTTCCAAAGTTGTAGTAGTAGGATCCCCATCAGACCAAGCTATGCTAAATGCTAAGCAGAATACATGATATTTCTACATCCACTTCTGTAACATTAAATACCCAAGCTCGTGAGCTCAAGCTGCATTCTTGGGCATATGACAATTCTAAGTAAGCTAGAAATCAGACACAGAAGATTAATAGTTTGAGGTGTCAAGAATAAGTAGCATGATTAAATTAGAAAGGCACTACTAAATCAACTATGCAATCAACCCAATCTCCTTCACAAAGTGCATCTCTCCACAGCTATGCTGGATTTTCATTGCATAAATTGCTGTTCATATTACCAAAGTACTGTACATTGTAGTGGTTCCAGAGATCACGTCTTTCATTCTCTTTTAAAAAAACCTTAATTTTTATAAAAGTATTAATATTTCAGTGCTGTTTTTGAACTCTCTGATTGTTCAGTTTCCAGATCTCAGAGAAAAGCAAGAGATGATAACTCCCTAACAATTTACTGATTTACAACTGATCCTGAAGCTTCTGTTAGATACAAAATCATCTTTCTCCAGCAGATTTGTGACATTAAGAAGTTTGGTCCTCTGTTGAAAACAGTTGGCTTGTTCCACCCCCAGACAGCCAAATGTTAGTAGTGGAAATATGGAAATATAATGGAATCCTTTCACAGATCCTTCAACAGTGAAATGAGGCATGTGGGGAAAGAGACAAAAAAAAGTTAAGAATTGAGTGTTGAGCAGTGTTAAAAATTTCAGCAGTGAAAACAAATCAAATGAAATTAGATGCATATTCAGAGATAAGAAATACATTTTTCTTAAAATCTTCCTATTTTTGAAGGGTTCTCTCATGTTTGCGATGAAATATCTCCTTGGTTACAGGAGTACCAGGCATGTTGTTTGCTTGAATGATGGGACAAGAGAAGATGCATTTCAGTATCCTTAAACCATCCCTGATACCACCAGATGAATGTCAGGTCTAGTCACAAGAAACAGAAATGACAAGCATTCTCCTGCCTCCTGGAATGACTTACTCTATTGGAAATGACATTTACTCCTCATGAATGGGTCCTGCACAAAGGCTTTTGCACCACAGGCATGACACAAACTTCTTTGGATCTCTCCAGTGGGGCAGGTCTCTAGTAAATCAGGGTGGGTTTCACCTGCTAAAATTTCCTAGTTTAGTAAAGAAACTCAGATGCTCAGCTTAATGGAGGTGCATTATTTCAATAACCAATTTCTCAAGTGAGGAAAATACCTACATTCATCTATATTTTCGAATCTATGTCTTGTTCCACAATGTGATGGTTGCCCAAATTGGCTTGATACTGATTTTCTCATGAAAATATTACACCTGAATTTTGTGTTAGTAATGGTGAAAGCAAAATTTAAAGCAGTTGTAATCCTTGGCACACAGGATATGAATTTATTTCTTGTTTGCTAATGAATTTATTCTTGATTTCCTGATTTCTTCCTGTTTATCCGCTTTTTTTCTGTCTATCTATCCACCTATCTATCCATTAATTTTCAAAACCAGTTATGAAGTACAACAAGAAATACAAAGTAGTCATTGAGATCTTGGTATATTCTGTATGCTAGATTTATACTAACATTCCTCTTGCACACAATTTATAAAACTTTTCTGCCTATTCTATAGAGTTGGAATATCTGCCCTTGTCAGGACATGTGAGGTCACTGATGTTGTCAAAGATGATCTTTGTCAGCTATTGAAATGAGAACTAATTTGACCTAATCTAAGCTGACAGAAAAAATGGTTCATTGGTAAAACAAGCCAATTCCAGAAACTGGTGCTAAAGAAGAGCACAGAAGGAAAAAAAATGCAAAGAAAGAAGTTTACTTTCTCAGTTCAGGTTCAGAAATCTGGACTTTCAATAAGACCCAACACAAAGCACCCAGGCAGCATAGTGGAGGAATGTGTGCTAACATAGTTATTACATTAGATTTACTCTTTACTTGTAGTTCACTGTAGCTTATTTTTTTTGCAATGTTGCCCAGTTAATTTAATAATAAAATTATCATTATGATTAGTGACATTGATGTAGAATCCAGGAGACAATGGTTTTGTAACTGGGAGATGATTGTAAAAATGTGTAATACATCAGATTTTATTCTACCAGGACAAAAAATTATTACCAGTAATGTTTGATCCTAACTGTATAGAAAAATACTTGCTGTTAATCTTGAAATGGACACCGCTGTTTGGCTTTTTTTCAGATGAACACTTGAGCTTATGCTAAACTTTGCTGAACAGGAAACTACTCTCTGCAGCTGGTCCCAGCTATTCCGTTCTTGTGAGTAAAGCTAAATATGAGCACTAGTACTTGTTGGATTAAGACCAGGGAAGAAAGCAAGTACAAAGAAAATTAATGGACCTCTGGATGCTATCAAAATTAATCACTTTAAATTTAAGATCCTCTATCTCCCAGTGCCCCTCGATTGTTGTTGATATGATGGCACCATGACTGATGTATTCAGCTCATGGATATCCATTAATAGCTAAATTGAGATATTTCATTTCTGCACAGTCCCAGCATAAATCGAATCCAGTGGCTTCTGAATGTATGTGTGCACTTCTTATATATGGCTCTGGTTTATAACAAGGAAAGGAAAAAGGAGAAAGATGAAATAATCTTGAACATTAGCACCTAATATTTAGCAAGCAGCTATCTTTCCCAAGGATCCTGTAAAGCTTTGTGGATGTAATGATTCCTTAGCATTTGCTTCAGAGAAACAAAGTCACCTAAAGCTGCTTGGACTGCTCTGAACATTCTCCCTTTAAACAGCTTTGAATGTAAATTGGCTCTTTGTTTAAAGGAAACATGTTTATGGAAAATATTCATCACATTGAATAAAAAAAGTGCTGTTTCCCTCTGTCAAAACAAACCCAGTTTGTTGTTTTGGTTTTGTTTCATTTTGTTTTCTGTCTAAAAACACACATCTAACACTCAGGAGTACATCTAGAGGTAGAAAAAAATTACCAGGGAAAAATGATGGGTTTTTCTCAATTGCTGACCTTGGTGTTAACTGCTGATACCTCAGCCTGCTAGGTAAACTATGAGGCACTTATGTCAAAGGACATTTTAAGTACAAAAACACTGAACATTCTATTTCTGTCTCCTGTCTGGGAAGTCACAGGATCTTCAAGTGTTGAGGATTAAATTCAGTAATAGAAAAGTGTTGAAAATAATTCAATAATTGAAATAATTCAATAAATCACAGAAGAATAGAAATACCTAGTTTTGAAAGGACCTTTAAGGTCAAGGTTATCAAGTTATCAAGCTCAACCATTTGATAACTGAAAAGTACCAAAAAGTTGTAGAGCAAATATATTAAGTCTTAATTGGCAAATACATCAGTTAGGTTTGCTGATATCTATATAAAGAGTCTTGTGCAAGGGAAACAATCTACATGCAAAACAAAAAGACATGGTGCTCTTTATATTGAGCTGAACAAAACGTAGTTTGTTCAAGTTTCAAGTCAAACAAGCAAATTCTAATTTCACTTCTTTCACAATTTGTGTTCTACAGAACATTTCACTGAGAGGCTTAAGGTTTTTCTAAGAAATTTTGATGAAAAACTTTCCTCTAGATCAAGTTCTGAAAATTCTGAGAAAAGGTA
Source organism: Turnix velox (assembly GCA_013400935.1). Taxonomy (NCBI): domain Eukaryota; kingdom Metazoa; phylum Chordata; class Aves; order Charadriiformes; family Turnicidae; genus Turnix; species Turnix velox. The sequence continues at coordinate 235,648 of VZTY01008149.1, read as the reverse complement.
TCATGTATGTTTTATATACAAAGATCACCCTAGGACTGTTCGATTTTTCAACCAAAAATAATTTACCTTCCATCAGAACTTAAACTAATAATGGAGTTTCTTTGAAGTGCTGTCGTTTTTCTGGCATTTCAGCCTAAAACACAAAGGTCAAGGAAGTAGCATTAGATACTAAGAGCCAAACTACTTCTTTCTCTGGAACAGGAGATGTTCCTGTGAATCCACAGAAGCCACTTCCTTTTTAATGTCCCTTTTAGTGCCTGTGATAAATAAGAAAAGGGAATGTCCTCTGGTAGAGGCAAAGGAGAAATGAGGGCAAGTACAAAGCTATATCAATATCAATATCAATATCAATGTATTTCCCTTTATTTGATTCAAGACACATGGTGCAAAAATCTGTTTTCCCAATGTGCACGCATGTATGAATTTCCATGTGTGTATTTACAGTTTTATGTGATATGCATTCTTCTCCAGGCAGGTTGCTGTATTATGCATCAACTCCATTCTTCTCACTGTTTTATGGTACGTAATTTCCTATTGCAGTACAACAAGTTAGATTGCAGTAGTGATATATTTAATAAAAAATTAGATACACTTCTGCCACTTGCTTTTCTTTCCCCTCCTCTCAGTTCATCTTTTAGGTGTACTGACAACATCAAGTTAGTGTTCAAAATAAAATGACCCAAATGATTGCAGAATAAGTAAGATGCTATACTTGCTGTGGGTTCTGTCTCAGCCATGAAGAATGAAGATGTTTTGTAGGGTGCTAATGCCTGACACACTCTTGAGTTACGGGTAACAAAAGCAGTAGAACGCTTACCCTAGGGACACAAGCTATCCCGCTTGTAATTTATTTTCCACAAGTGCAATATGCTCATAATTTCTGGATGTCTGTAAACTCAGAGTTATTACTACTGCTATAGTTTAGTGTAAGATGTCTATCTGAAATCGTAACATTTTTAAGAATTCTCTCTCTCTCTCCTCACAATTAGTGTACAGGTTAAAAGGTTAATCAAACAAATAAACAGCAAAATGCAAACTCTGTTTGTGTCAATAAAACCAGTGGTCTTGAGTCACTTTAATTCTGGGGAGGAGTGAAAACTGACACCTCCTGTCATGGTCTGAAGATCAAAACCCTTGACTTATTTAGTGATCCAAGCCTGGGAACGCAGGTGCTGAAACTGGTTGTCACTTACATTCTGGTTGTTGCTTACATACTGATGCCAAGTGCCAGCCATCTTGTACCCACCATATCCACTTTTTTTTATTTAGAGTTGAGACTCAATTCACTGAGCAGTAAAGCTGTCTTCAACAATCAACAATCTCAAAGTAATTGTGGTTCTCCAGTTATCAAGTGCTCTCCTCTGTAACTTCTTCAACAAATTCCTATCATAGGACAAGTGCCTCACATACCTCTGTGTTTGAACTAGTGAGACTAGAACTAGACATGGTCTGAGTAAAGAACTAGCTGAAATGCAAGGAATAGATATGATCCCAAACAAAGTGAACTAGTTCGACTTTCTTTGATGGTTGGTTGGACTACGTGATATCCAGAAGTTACTTCCAATTCAAATTATCATGTGAATTTATGACTGACATTCTGCCTGGGTTACTTTAAGCTAAAAAATAACTTTCTGGTTTATTCTATATTGTTTAGTATTCAACAATAATGACAACAAAAGCAAACACTCTCAGGTAAAAATTTATTACAGAGAACTCTGAGGTGGGAACTGGAGAACTACTAGAGAAAAGATTAAGAAAGTCCCAAAGGGCATGAGACCAGAGATCACAAAGAGGTTCAGTAAAGTGAAGAAAGTGGCAGAAACAGAGCTGAAAAAAGCTTGATGTCTTTTCTAGTTTAGAGGATTTTCATTCTTAGAAGATGACAACCTGCTCTTAAGCGGTGTTATAATGATAGGTATAGCTGATCTGATGAGGCTGTAACTTCATGAGCTGGCAATTATACACAGTCATGCTGTATAGTGGTGAATGGATCTTAATGTGATAGTAAAAACACACAGCCAGATTTACACTAGGAAGTCAGGAAAAGCTGATATATAAAGTTGGGAAAAGCATCTCGATTATTATTCTTGTTAAACTAGTATCATGGTGCTTGTTATACTTTCACCTAATGCTGTCGACCACCTTCTGAATCATTCCTGGGCACTATTTTAGAATTAATACAAGTAAGGGACTCTTTCAGTAGGTACATATGTATGATAATCTTCTTTTAGAGGCTAACAGAAACTAATTGCCACAATTTGGGGACAAATGTGATCATACTGGCTGGCAACAGGTGCTCCCCCTCCTTTCTCTTGCACACTGAGAAGGGAGGAGAAAAGACAGAGAGATATATGAGTTCAGAAGAATCTATACTACTTTAATGAAAAATTAATAATAAAATAAAAAACAAATAATCAAATAGATGCAGTAAATGCAAAATTGTGTTAAGCTCCCAGGATGATGTTACCAGCCAATGGCTGCCAGACAGTTCCGGGCTGGACACAGCAACAAGAGGAAACTGCAGCTGGAAACACAGGGATCAGGATCAGAGGGACATGAACAGAGTCCTCCTCGGATGTTTGCCACTGTAGAAAGAGCAATTGACCCTCTGATCCCTCAGCTTTTATACTGACCATAGAGCAATATGGGATGAAATAGTGCTGTTGGTCAGTGTGGGGTCACCTGTCCAGTCCCCTCCTCCCTGCAGGTGGGATCCCTCTATGGTTTTACACTTCAAACCCTCTAAGTGGGCAAATGCCAAAATTAGCTGGCCTTGGTCATATTTAGAAACAAATATAAGCAAGGGCTTCTCTGCAAACCATTTCTTGGCATAAATTTTACAAATTACTCTTATAACTCTTAAGAATTAACAGTTTTCTGCATAACACGCTGTTGATTTCAAAGAAGAAATTTCAAAAGAAACCTTGTTACAAAGTAAAATTACTGAATAGAAAATCTGTTCTGCTTTAGCTCAAACCAGGGCATTAATATTATATATGGCTAAGATACAGCAGATATACCCAGGGTTCAAGAACTGGTCCTGGCCCTGGTTAACTTATTTTTTAACTAGTCATTAAAGTATCAAACAAGTTTAATTTACTCTCAGAGAGGAAAATGGATTGAGATCCAGGAATAGATAGATATCTGATTTTTACATCTAGTTTTTACCTTTTTCATCTTTTAGAAAGTGCTTGTGCAATAGCATAAAGACACAGTTGTGCTTAGATATTAATCATATGTTAATTCCTTTTATAGCTGCTACCTCGATCACTGGCAGGCAGAGCTAATGGTATTGGGCATTGAAATAGGAGACTTTCACTATGGGAACTGCTGTTATCAGTGATAATGTTTCTGGGTTGTGGGAACTAATTCAAAGGATAATGACTCCTTCATGGTGAAAAGGTGAAGGAAAGGATGTACAGCTATTTGCATTAGACAACATCTAATGGAAGAATATAGACATCTACCTCCAGAAGATGGTACTCTTTCTGTCCTCCAACTCCTGGTCTAGAAGCATGAAGTCCCCTACAGGCCAGTCCTATAGTTGCTAGCAGATGTTCTAAATCATAAATCTAAATCATAATTACTCTCTATACTCTATTCCAGTTCTAAAAGTAAGACAAGTCTCACTCTCTTTGGCCTCAATGACAAGAGTGCATTAGAACCATTCATTTGTGCCAGTAAAAGCAAAATAATTTAGGGAATCTTTTCAAGAGAGAAAAATATGTACTTCAGCAGAATGTCGGAAAGAAATCTATAATGTGTCTTCAACAACTTGATCAAGACTTTTATATTAATCTGCTTAGCCTTTATCAAGTTCTTCAAGTAGGTCTGCAATGGACTGGAATGAAAGTGGACATTACGCTTACATGGAGTCAGCACTTTTTGAAGTCAAATGGTCCAGTCCATTTAGATGGGTCAGAAGCAGACAAGTAAAATCAGCCAAGCAGCAGACTTAATTGAGTTTCATGCCTTTAGGAAAGGAGAAGACTTTAGAAAATCCGTAGTGTATAGGTATGCTGTCATGAGGTTTTGCAGAGGTCAAGAAGACCAGTATAGATATGTCTTCATTAGGGGCTGCCTTTAAGGAGGGATATGGCTGGGATTAAGACAGCATAGCAGAAAAAAATGCTTTTCTTGTCACACCATGAGACAGGCTGGTCCTGTGGCAAATATTTTTCATCCACCTAGTAACACTACCCCGTACTATTTATATGTGCCAGATGCTCCTCTTCTTATCCAAGAACATGGGACAAAGACCAGCTTGAGTCCATGGTGAATCCTCTTCTCAGCATAGCCGGATCTTTTTCACTCACTGGAAAACAATGGGGCAAACGCTTTTCCCTAAGTGGTGCTGGTAATGTTTAGCATTGCTCCCTGAAAGACAACGTGCAAGGAAGGAGCACTGTGCTGACAGCTTCAAACCATCTCTCAGTGAGATTTTTCTTTTCCTGGGAAAAGAGACAAGATGCTGTGGAGAGCTCATATCAGGCAGACCTTGTAGCTGAAAGCTATCCCTTTAACTAACTGGAAATGGGGCATGAGTTTTCTCAAAAAACATGCTTCAGATACTGCAGCTTGTGACAATATCAAAGCAGGGCTGTTGTCAGCTGACTGTTATTCTGTTGCCTACAGAACCTTCTCCAGGTGCATCCCCCCCAGCTAAGGTGTGGGACCCAGCTGAATACCAGATCCTATTGTTGTATATTATCGTGTTAGCTAAGCTGTCACGAAAGTTACCAGTATATATGTAGAGCACAGAGATTAATCCAATTAAACCTCCACTGACTTTTCCACATTCCTCATGTTGCAAGCCCCTATCTCTTCACAGGTAGGTGTTAGAGCATGGGGAAGATTAATCAAATGATGTTTATGGAGAGGCAACCTAACAAAAAAAGCATGACATAATGAGAGAGAGAGTGAGTGATTAGCAACTCAGCTTTAACCCACCATAACTGCTGGTGATCCTTAACCTTTCAGTGTCAAATTTAATTGTAAGAATGGACTTTAAAAAAAAGGCATCAAGGTAAAAGAATTGCACTCCCTGACCTGAAGTATATGAAAAACTTAGGTGTCAGATTCTTTACAACATCTGAAGAAGAGCCCTAAAAACAGTGTAAAGTTTGTACAAAAAGAAAGCTAATAAGAATAAAGGCTTTAGTGAGGAGGGGGGGGGGGAAATATCTAGGAATGAAAACCAACAAATATGCTTAGACTGAAATTTATGTAGTCATATAGTGATACAGATTGTAAATTTTACATATATATATTTCTCCCTGGTGGAGAACACACAGTTGCAATCCAGCATGACAGATTGTATCCCAAGCTAAAACTGTGTCACGCACAAAGTAATCAGAAGATGCTATAATGTAATTTGCGCCAGGGCCAGACTGGATCTGGTAAGGATTCTTTGTTCATCTGCATTGATTTGTAATTCAACCAGGTTTTCCTTCTGTAATATAACTCTTGTATTTTTTCTGTTATTAGTCCTTCTCTTAGATAATTTCAAACAATGCTCCACCTACAATTTAACAATAATTATTACTATTCTTACTATATTATTGTTATTATTCACACAACAATATTAATTAGCATTAATGCTACTTGTCTCATTATGTAAACTAATTCAGGCTGAACTGCAGCCTTTGGTGAGGTCAAATATTGATATAGAAGTTAAAAAAGATGAGATTAATTTCTTCTGCTTTAGACATTTTGGGTAAATTAGACTGTCTAATTAGGCTCCTGCTATTGAAAAGGTAAAAAGAACTGTTTCTCCGGAGACTTATCCACTTTATCCTTTTCAGAAATTTATTTTAGGATGGGCAAACCATCCTGTGAGGGTGTTCTCCTCATCTCCAAAAGACTGACTTAAGTGAATTATCTAACATTTTAACTGATGGAGTTAGAGAAGATTAATTCTTTGTGTGATAGCAATGGGGGGAATTTTTCACACATTAAGGCCAGAAGGAGAATTTACACTAATCAGCTACAGCGTGTCACCCAGTAATTTGAACTAGATACAGTTGTTGAACTACATTAATTCATCATTCTGGGGACAGTATAAAAATTAGCAAGGGCATGTGAATGCTCATATCCTCTTTGGTCTAAAAGTGGGTGATAAAATCATCTTGTTTCATGCTCAGGAACTTTTTGCAACTATAGATGCAGTCAGACCAAGCCATATTGCAGGTCTGAATATCTTTTCTTCATGAATTGTATTTGTATCTGGATTTTACAGATGTGTTGAAATCAGTATCAGTAGTTATCAGCCTTCAAAAATACATGCATGGTTTTCAATTCATGTGATGTGAATGGCTCTTCCAAAGCTGAATTCTGCTCAGTAGGTATGAAGTGAAGCACTCAGCTAGTAATTTTTGCCAAGAAATCTCCAAATACTGTGTTTGAGCTGGCTACATACCCTTTTGTTTCCCTTTATTTTAGGGAAAATTTTATTTTAGGGATATTCTCCCTCTGTGTAAGCCTTCAGAGAGAAAATGTTTTAAAAAACTTTACAACATTTGTTGTCTGTGTATATTGAGCAGAGGATCAGAATAAACAGTTTCAGTTCACATGTCTGTCTCTTGCTTGCTGTGTCATTTTGGACAAAAGCACTTTTTTTTCCTTACGATGGATCCATGCTTTCACAATCTGACCTTCCCAGGGACTGATGATGAACTAGTTTGCCTTGTTCTTTATGACTATGGATGTACATTCTTTTTGTTTTCCTCTTATTCTGACATATGACAGCTAGATCAGAATCAGCCTGGAGAAGAGTTGGATTTGAAAGCAAAGTAGTTTCTACTAATTTTTTCCAAAGGAAATCTCTTTTAGTCCTAAAAACAAATATCAGAAATGTGTAGTGGTGAGCAGGGGCAGGGACTGTGACTTTAGCTAACTATGCATGATCATGAAACAGTTCTCTTGGCTTTCCCCTCTCTAGGAGCAAGACACAGTGCAACATATGAGCTCACAACCACCACAGAAGACCACACAACAAGTAATAAGTTTTAGTACTTGCACAATTTGCTACAGCTCATGAATTCATGCTGCAGCCACCAGCTGAAAGTTTTAGTGTCTAGTGTGATCTCAGGTCATGCAGTCATGATGGTACCAACCTCAGTGAATCCAGTTCTTTGAGGGTGAGAGCCCTTATGGATCCATGTTGTATATCTCTGCTTTCTGCTCCCTTTTCTTTACAGCTGCAGGGCTGGCAGAAACTGAAGGTGAGATCTGTCTCTTTCCCAAGCATACATGCAGCAAAGCCCATTAAAGTCTAAGGTACAACAGCTCTACAGCAGGACCAGGCCACTTTCTAAAATGTTTTTGCTCAGCAGGTGCTATTGCAAGTCCTATTTTACACAAACGTTGCCTGTTATTGCTGCACATTCTTGGCACTCATTGCAATGAGCTGGAATTGTAATAGTGTAAGCTGTGAACTTGCAGCAATAATTAATAATAATAATACAGGAAAAAGCCTATTTTTAATGTCCCCATACTTACTTCCCTTGCACAATGGGACTGCTGTTTTAAAGAAAAGACATGAAGATACAAAAGCTACATCAGGCCTAAGCAATTTCAAAGAGCCAAGGACAGAATGACAACACAATAATAATTGCAGTGAAATAATGTTAATTCATAAGATGGCTTTCAGCCAAAGCTCTCAAAGCACTTAAACTTGGTAGGCAGAGAACAAATTGAAGGCCATGAGCTTTTAGACTAAGGTAGATGTGAGTTGTAGTGTATTGTCAGAAATTTTGGAACATTGATTCCTTTACTGCTTAAAGACTGTTGGATGTTGTGAAATCAAGAGGCTGATTTAACATGAGAACAAAATTAATGTGATTTCGGGAACTAGAAGAAGAGGCCAAAGCTTTTACAGATGGACATTACTTATTTATAGAAGGATGAGAGCTCTGTGATATAGCAGAATAAAGCTACCAGAAATGCTCTGTCCTGGAGTTGGATCTAGATTATTTCAGACTGGAAGCAACAACAAAACAGCAGTGGCAGAAGTTAATTATAAACCAGCTCACCCTGGAATATGAGTGGACTTTCTGTTACTTGGAGTGCTTAAATGAGAACTATACACAGCTTGAAAAGATCTCGTGTAGCTTAGGAAAGCTATAGGCCAGACATAAGAGTAAAATTATAAAGTCTGTCTTCAGCTCAACTGAGGTGATTGTAATGGTCCCTTCTGGCCTCAAAAATTGATTTATTCATTTATTTATTTATTTCCGAGAGGGCTGAGGAAGGGGACAAACACATTTTTGTGCATTTTGGGTTATAAATAAGTCTGGTTTTCCTGCTGTTGTATTTTTGGCTGGACTGAACTAGTTCTGCACTTGTATATGTTTGCTGTTAATTAATAGTGGGTTTTATATGTACCAGTAAAATAGAACTAATATTTTTTGCTTCTGTTAATTATATATTCTATTCCTTTCTCCTTGTCTTTTTCCTGTGAGCATAATGGTTTCTTAGTACACCTAGAGCTTTTAATTTGTCTGTGTTTTATTGTGTATTTATTCAAATATGACAAACCAAGGAAATCAAACTCTCCATTTCCATTTATGTCCATTATTTCATAATTTCTTTAGTGTTCTTTCATTGTGAGGTTGTTTGCCTAAATAAATATTTCCATACTTTTTTTTTAATGGAATATTTGTGATGTATTTTTACATTTTTAAATACAACTTCAAAAATATGTTACAATTGATACGTTTGGCTGTATTTACATGTGAGAGCAGAACTCAAATATCAAAATTGCTGGGTTTTATACCTCTCAATTTGTATGTACAACAGAGTTGGAAGACAGATGTATATCCAAATCTTTAACCTTTAAAGAAATTCCAGATAATAAAGCCTTTTGTAAGGGAAGGATAGTTTAGCCAGGACTTAGGACTGTGCTTATCTGACTGTACAAATGCATGTGAATTTATTTGACCTGACAAAGGGAGTCCAAATGAAGCTTTATCCTTAATAAAGCCCCTGTTCAATGCAATGAATACAACTTCCAAGGGCAACTTTGTGGATGTTCATTTCTTCCACATAATCTTGTGTTTAAGAATAAATCTACACTAACAAATAGGCAGAATTATTTCTTAATTATTCTGAAGTGATCTGATGTCACACTGCTAGCACCCGGGCAATCAAGTTTTTGTGTCCCACCAAGAAAAATTAGTTGACTGGCATAAATCCCTCTATCATGCTAGCCTTGAACCATGACCAGGCAATGAGTGTACTGGTTACTTGGACCAAGAACATGACAACTGTATTATGTGAACAAATACAGCTGATAAACAGCACAGGCTGATGTCTGTGCTCGACTCAGTTTGGAGATTTTTTAGTGTAGGTGCACTGACATGGAGTAGCAACCTCAGAACACGTGGAGTCCATCAACAGATCAGACAGTAGGCAGCAGCTAGCTCATGCCTAACCAACTTAGAATTTAAGTTTGCATCTCTTCACATCTATCTATGCATACGTTAATTACCTGTGTTAATTCATAATTCATAAAGACATTAAATGGGTCTCTTTAAACAATAAACGAAAATATTGTGAATTACAATGAAAAAAGTCAGCAAAAGTCATTGAATCATAGAATGTGTTGAGTTGGAAGGGACACTTAGAGACCATCTATCAAACCACTCTGCAATAACCAGGAATAACTTGCACTAGATCAGGTTGCTCAGAGCCTCATCAAGTCAGGCCTTGGAAGTCTCCAAGGATGAGGCTCCACCACCTCTCTAGTCAACCAGTTCAGGCATATCATCAATCTCATAGTGAAGATCTTCTTTCTAACATCTAATCTAAATCTGCCCTGCTCTCATTTAAAACCACTGTCCCTTGTTATATTGCTCTGCCAAACAGTCCCTCCACAAATTTCTTGTAGTCCCCCATCAGGTAAGGTCTCTCATGCAGGGATGCCCCTGCTTACTTGACTAGATGGTCTCTAAAGGTCACTTCCAACTCTGTGATTCTGTGAAAGAGTTCAGATAGGAGAACTGAAGACAAGGTGAAATTTCTTCGCAGATTTACTTCTCCCTCTTATCAAATACAGGCTACCATTACTTTGAGTTCAAGACATAATACCCACTTTAAAATTATAATAATTAAAGATTCTACATATCATTTTGTCTCACAGAAGGCTTACAAGGAGTTGTTCCATAGCCTGAGGCTGAAGCTAGCCCAGATATTAGCTGAACCAAACAGGGCTGTCATTGTGAGCCAGTCTACACCCCTGCAATGTTCTTTTTTAAAAAAAATAAATAAATAAAAATCAAAACCCAGTTAAATTTATGCCAAAAGATGAAAGCTAGGATAGGATTTGAATTGTACAGGAAAATGGAGATTGCAGAGTAGGAGGCCAAATACTTATATTTAGTCATCTACACAGGACCTAATGTGGGCTTTGATTGTGGTCTCGGAGGGAAAGGGCTCGGTGGTTTATTCAGCATTCTTACTGCACCTGGTTACACAACATGGACTCCCAAGGTAAAGGGAAGAAGAAAGTCTTGTATTCAAAACACTGCTTTATAGATGTCCTTTAGCTATTGCATCTGGCTTTCCTCTCTGACTCTACAGGGAAATAGGACTTGGCTGTCTGAATAATAGATGAGGTTAATTCTTCTTTTGGGCACACAGTCCACAGCAATCATATAGGCTCATTTCAGGCTCTACAGAAAGCTGCTTTGTGCAGGCCAGGTTGCAAGTTTGTAACCTAAAGAACCAGCAAGGACCAGAGCCAGGAGCCTGTTGAACTGTCCCCAAGCAGCCTGGCTGTAGCAGAGAGATGTCAGCGATGTGCAACATTGCAGACCCTCCAGCTCAAAGAGGCAGACACACTGCAATATGTCAAGCGTATCACTGGGTTTCAGCTCAGTGGAGAGGACAACACATACACCTGGGAACCAGGGAACATCTGCTGGAAGAAGTCACTTGAAAAATAACCTTGCAATGGCTTGAGAGAAACAGCTGTGCAGCAAATTATGTACCACCAGTAATGGGGAGATGGAAAGACAGAAGCTGGAAAAGCACAAGAAGCATAATACAGGGAGCTGGTGATAGCACAAGGGTAATTTAAGTCAGTACAAACTTATTTGACTGTACAGCCTTTCTGCACAGGAGCCGATGCAGCAGCTGTCAAATTGAAGTGATTGTGCAGTTGTTTCACCACTGGCCAATGTCAACAAGAGAGATTCAAGCTTTTTTCGTTTTCCCCATTGTGCAATCCAAAACTCTTTATCCTGTTGACCACATGAGTTACCTACAAACATAACAGCAATCTGTAAGGATATGAATACTCAAAACCAGGTGAATATTGTATCTGCCAAAGGTAACTGTTATTCTGGCTGGATACATAAGATTTACTCACTAAAGTATGGGGTGAAATTCCACAGGTGATGGATTTCAGGAAGTCAGATGAGGTGACTACTTTGGGCTACATGTGTCTGCAGGTTTGAAGAATAAAAAACTATTTCAATTGTCTGAATTAGTCCATGTTCCAACTCGATGGGAAGTCTGTCAATCTAAAGTTTCCAAGAGAAATCTTTATGAGTTTGCCTATGCTAGTACATTGTCTCACCACCTGATTTTCTTCACTGGATTCTTCTTTTAGAATTCCTATTATTGGCAACTGCAAGCCATTTCTGAGAACAGTTTCTACATTCACTGCGCTGGAGAGTGGAATAATGAGATATTGTTCACTCCCAGGCACACTTTCTCAAGCAAATAGCAATACATACAAATCTGATAAGATGGTGCTTCCCATGGTCAATTTCAGTTGTTTCTTTACTCTTACCCAAGAAAGTTTTTCCAACACCTTACCCTAAAGAACTTAGAATCATAGAATCATGGAATACTTTGGGTTGGAAGGAGTCTCAAAGATCATCGTGTTCCAACCCCCCTGCCATGGACAGGGACACCTCCCACTACATCAGGCTGCTCAGTGCCTTGTCCAGCCTGGCCTTAAACACCTCCAGAGAGGGGGTGTTCACTCTCAAACATTTCCATATGCCCTCAGGACAAACTCAGCATCTGCAGTGCTTAGTGCTTTTTTATGGTGCTGAACTACACAATGAAAGAGTGATTTTGCACCCTTTGTACTCAAAAGGGCACTCAAAAAGTTGATAATTGTCACTAAACTGCACAATCAGCATTTGGGGTGCTGCAAAGACACCAGCCAAATACTCTGCAATGTGTATTGATAGCCCACATAAGATGATCTCACTCTTGACTGCTATGGACACAATTAACTCATATAAAGGAGCTGCAACAGGAGCTTGCTAATAGAATCTTGGAATCATAGAATTTTTAGAGGTGGAAGGGATCTCAAAGATCCCTGCCCTGGGCAGGAACATCTACCACGAGACCAGATTGTTCAAAGCCCCATCCAGTCTGACCTTGAACATCTTCAAGCTTTGCTGGGCAACCTGGGCAAGGGTCTCACCACCCCCACAGGAAATAATTTCTTCTTTGATACAGACAAGAAGGACAATATAAATATATCATGATAGGAACTTGATCCGGTCCTCCTGGTAAAGAAAGTGGACGTTCTTCCCCTATGATAGATTTAACATGGTTTGCACAGGTAAAAGTATTCGGATCTTTTGAAATGAAGATTTCTACTACGTGACAGCATGCTGCTGACGAGGTCTCATCAAAAATGCACCATGACCATGTCTCCCCCTTGGTTCCTCTGTAAAGCATGTAGCAACCTGTGTCTGTGCCACAGGAAAAGCTGTTTGAACAGATCATCCTCAGGACTTGACACCGAATGCGATACCGCACTCGAGACCCTGTGTAGCACTTTCTGTTTGTGACTCTGTTTATCACAGTACAAGTCTTGATTATTCTAATGACACTAGGCGTCTTCAGAAACACATTGTTTATACCCCCAAGGAGTTTGCTGTGCACAGAAATATTCTCAATCTACTGTATAAACAAATGTGTTATTCAGCAGCCAGCTGCAGTTGTGCTGCTGATAACTGGAGAAGGGTCTGACAACAACAGAGCAAATATTACCACTGATTCTTAGTAGTTTGCAGACTTGTGTAGGTGTTGGATTAATTCTCCATCCTTTCAATGGGCTCTGGATTTTACCTTGCTCTTCTTAGTGGTCCTTGGCAGAATTTTGCTTAAACCAAAAACCTTAACCCTTGACTCCGTTCATTTTGTCTTTTTTGAGCAAAGGACTGATCACAGCCATCAGAAAGGAAGTCAGCTATCAGACTCGTAGCTTAGGGAATGCATCAGATGTGGACGCAAGAGGGTATGAGTTGACAAATAGTGAAATTTTGGTAGAGTTGGCCCTACCTGTTTTGGTTACACCTGCTGATTCACACAAGTCCTTTGGATACAGATTTTAGGAATTTCTTCTAAGGTGTATGAAGTGTTTAAAGCTCAAGTTCCACTTGGAGGGAGTGTATCCATAAGCAGAGAGAAGAACAAAGGAGAAAAAAGGGCAAAGAAGTAAAAATGACAGATTCTTCATTCAATTGAACAACATGACGTGAGGATGATTAAAAAGATTCATGAAATTATTTTAAAAAGTAATCACTGAGTTTGATAGGCTAAATACTGCATAATTTAAATCATGCTCTAGCACATAGAATTGGGAGTCAGCAGAGATCATCACAGGATTCTGGGTGTTGAAATCAATTTGACTTAACAATTTCATTCTGATTTCTGGTTTCTCACTCTTATAAATGCAACATGATTGTCTACATCTCTCTTTGAGTTGTCCCAGTAACATCAAAATTAGATTTCCTTCCTGATTTCCTTTGGGCCAGATGGGTAAAATTTGGAGACACCTGTAAGCCAATCAAAATTACAGTCTGCTATGAGGAAGAAAATGTCATCTTGTTGTTCCAGCCATGAAATGAGGGATATAAAGTCACTTTGTTAAACAATAATGTCTTTAAGCACTTAAGAACTTTAAAGCACCTCACTTTTTTCAAGCACGACCAACCTGTACTTACAAACCCAAATTTCTGTTGTCCTGCTTTACCTAGTGTTGATGCTCAACAACAGGCTAGTTTTTGAGCCTCTAGTTATCAGTGCTTTTAATCCTTATTTCTGACTATGTTTCTGTGCTTTATTATTGATTTTGTGTGTGATTGTTAAGTTTTTCCTTCAATATTACCTTTCTTAGATGCAGACCAGTCCTTCTCTTAATGAAAGGTGAGTAAAAAGGGCAGCTGATAAATATGTGATTGCCATTGTCTGTCCTTTTCTACCTTTTTAGTTTGTCTCATATATCCATGGAGAACAGTACCTACAGCAAAGTCTCTATGAACGTGGGAGAAATGTGAAGAAATTAAAGAAATGGTTCAACTGTTATCACATCTCTTCTCATTACAGATTCATTACATGTCAGTGGAGCCAGGTTGTTCTGATTGCTTATTTCATTTTGGTCTCATGTGTGCAACCCAAACTTCATATTAATATTTTGTATATCTTAGGAGTTGTTGTTTGGAGGTAATGGGAAGGGTGGATTATTCCACCTTGTCAAGATGATGCAGATACTGATCCATGCTTTGAATTCATCCAGCATTCAAGCCTTCTCAGAATTTTAGGCAGGAAGGAGAAAGAACTGAGAACAGGCTCAAACTGCAGAAAGAAGAGAGACAGAAAAATACAGAGCTGGGACAGAGACTCAGGAAAAAGACCTTGGAGGCAAACTGGTCAGGAGACAAGACAAGCAGGACCTGTGGCCAGTACTCAGTGAGGAGCTGCTTCCAAGCAGAGGCAGCTGCTCTGCCTTGCCACAGCTCTGTCTTTCATGAAGTAACTAGAGTGGCTGGCCATTTTATGGCCCAAAGCAGTCTGTGCTCCTGGGAAGCCACCTACCTTGGAGCAGGTCTGGTGCTCATTGTGGGGAAAAGAATACCCCGAATACCTAGAGAAAAATGACCTGATTTTGTTATCAGTCTCTGTTCTTCAGTAATACCAGGACACCAGCAAAGATATAGCTGAAGGTCTCTGGGCCCTGCTTAGTGATATGGACACTGTACAGAAATGTCCATAAATGAACAGCAGAAGTAGGGGCATTTTGGGCATGAAATACATTAAAATTTCAAAGTGTTCAGTGGTCACATAGAAAAAGGAATTCTTAGAAATTGTAGGAAAAAAGACTACAGGTCCAGAAAAATACTTTATACGTTCAACCTGTGCTCATTTTGTTCTGAGTTTTTTGTCCTTTCTTTTAGACCAAGATTTCATGAAGTAAATTTAACTTTTCATCATGGAGATATTTATAGCTTTATGCTGTCTTTGTCTGGCTAGCTAAAACCACTATCTGCTATTTCCTCTCTCATAAATTTGAAGGCCAGAGTGCCCATTATTTTAATGTAGTTTGACTTTTTCCATACAATAAGGCGCAGGATGTTACTGGTGATCCCTCTATCAGGTCTGTAATTTGTGGCTGAAATAGGGAGTCTCTTTAGGAAAGACACCTAATCTCGATTTAAAGACTTCTTTAACACTTTAACACTTTAACTACTTAACAACTCATCAGGCTGGTCTGGGGTTTCTTCTTTGGTTTACAGAAGTAATGAACTGAGTCCCCCATTATCCCCTCCTGGAGATACTTCTTAATGGAAAGTAAAAATGCTACACTTATGACACACCATGTGTGGGACATAAAGCCTCACTCTCACTCTAGTATCTGTATTGTATTTAATAAACTACCAACAGAGCAGCAATAATGTACACTGGGAATCAGGCATCATAAATAAAAGGAGGAAAATGTAATAATGGGTAGTTGGAGAAAAATATGAAAGCAGCTGTAAGAACAGCAACAGACATGGGGAAAAAAAATCAAAAAACCTTACAGACAGGCATGGAAATAATCTATTTTAAAGTAGGTGTACTTCTGGAGGAAAAGATACACAGACATGCATATACACACATATACACACACACAACTTGCCAGATCTTACCAGATGATGTAGTTGAGGCTGGCTGAACTTAATTAACTTGGATGAGTGGTTTTAGATTTTAACCTTCCTTGTTTATTTGCTTTCACTGTGCAGTGGTAAAGACTTTCAGACATGGAGGAAAAGAGAGAAAGAAAGGGAGAGCTGAAATGTCTCTTGAAGAAAACAATTAACAACTCTATATTTGTCCATTTGTTTGTTTTTAAGGACACAGTGTAATTGCTAAGCTATTTTAAACCAGCACAGCTCTGACATACACCAACTGAAAATCTGACCCTGGGAAGCCTTTTCTCGTTGCATTTTAAAGAACTTTAACAGGTTTTTTTTCCTACAACCACATTTTTTTCCTAAAAGATTTGATGCAGGGGACTCTTGTGTGGCATTAAATCCACCTGACATGCTTTAAATTCCATAGTTTACTTAGCTTCCAAAACAAGCTGTTCACATCCAGATTTATTTTTAGGAGTGGTACCTATCTCTTGCTAGCTCCAAGACCATGCCTGAGAATTTTTTAATTGTTCTGTGCTGAGCACTTGGGTGGGAATAGAGAAGTTTGAAATAATGATTTCCAAAGCTAAGATCTGTGCTCTGTTTCTGGGCAATTCATTAATTGAGACATTTCCTAAGCTTCTAAGCCAATCTGAGATATACATATATACTGACAGTATGGGTCCTTCATGTCTCAGTTTAAGCATATCTGGACATTAAACTCCCCTAAACCACAAAATGAGAGAATGCTTTTGCTTCAAAAGGGCCTTTGAAGATCATATGGTTCTTCTGCCATGCTTATGGATGACTTCCACTACCTGCATAATTTTGATAATTGCTTCTCAGTCTTGATACATCTTTTGAGTTCCAGTCTTTAGACTTGGTGTGATACACATTGAAGGTGTTATTAGGAGCAAGTGTCTTTGTAGAATAGGTGGAGGATGCTTTGTAATCAAGGATATATTTACTGATGTCTGTCCGTTTTTGCTGAGATAAGTATCTGTATTTAGGAAAGGGAAAATTCATATGGGTTAATTTGAGAGGGATGTAAATTCAGAGGTCAACACAGAAGATAAAGTTTGAGGTCCAAGGTCCAAAGTCCAGGGAGCAGCTGATATCGAAGGTGGATGCCTGTTCTGACCTTCCTGCCCCTGCTCGTCCTGTCAGAAACAGGGCTGACCTAGGCTGGACTACATGGTCTGGCAATGCTCATCAAAAAAAAATTAAAACACCAACAGCGAGCAACGGAGGGCTGCAAATGTTTGTCCATCTGTAATCTCAGTTCTTTGTTCTGGCCTTTTGCTCCTGATAGACAACCTTAGCTAACTGCTCACAAGGAAGGTGGATGAGTCCCTTGCACATAAATACCCTGCCAACTTGCCACTGGGCAGGGGGAGAAGCTCACTCCTGACCTCAGCATTGGTGGTGCGGATGAGTGGCAACCACAGTGGGCAAGGATTTAACCTGACAGTGGAAAGACTGACAGCCATACTTAAAAATACAGCTCAGCTCTGAATGCTAGTGTGTAAAAATTGCACTTTTTCACTGAGGACATCATCTCCCTGGGCCTTATCTGCTGCCTTAACACTCAAAAATAACAAAAAAGTAGGAGAAATCATAGAATCACAGCGACTGGAAGGTACCTCAAGAGATCATCTACTCTGATCCCCCTGAATTAGACTGGGGGGAACACCTAGAACAAGTCACACAGGAAAGTGTCCAGGCAGGTTTTGAATGTCTCCAGAGAAGGAGCTTGCATCTATTGCCCTAAGTCATATCATTGGAGATCACTTAGAAGAGCCTGGCTCCATCCTCCTGACACTCACCCTTTACATATTTATAGACATTAATGAGGCTACCCCTCAGTCTCCTCTTCTCCAAGCTAGAGACCCAGCTCTCTCAGCCTTTCCTCATAAGGGAGATGCTCCAATCTTTTCATCATATTTGTGGCTCTGCTCTGGACTCTCTCAAGCAGGAATATTTTACCTGTGTCAGTCCTGTTGAAATACTATTCTTTCACTTTCAGATCAACTGATCTGTATGCTGTGATGAAGCCTTTCATTGTTTGTAGCAGAGATCAAAATGGTGCACACTGTCCCACCTGGTTTCTCAGATGCTATTGACAAAGCTGCTGGTGTAGGGGAACATGCTGAGAAATCTACAGTAATCACCATTTCCACTTGTGGATGGGACAGAGAGGAATGGAAAGGAAGAGAATGCAGTTTTTTATCTGGCATCTCTGAAACCTTTAAAACCTTGCATTTTCTCAAGATAACCATGTCTGGAATGACCACATAGGAGCCAGTAGAAGTAAGGAGGTAGCAATGACTGCTCAAGATCTTGCCTTGATGGAAGCAAATCAAACTAGAAAACAGTGGTAATTTAAAACAAATAAAATTAAATTTTAAAAAAATGTGACAGATGTATGCATCACTGTCTAGAGGTTAGAGGACTTTCCTTGGTAAGGTATCAAATTCCGGGGTCCTTCTCAGCTTACAGTTGTTTCAGTAACCATATGTCACAGACAAGGTCTTATCTGCCATTTAGTCATTCAGGCTGAAGGTTTGCTGAAGACTGCATCTCTTGTTTCTTCAGTGTAAAAACTTGCACTACCATAGCAAATGTAGATGGTAAGACATCATTTTGGGTTTGACATAAAAGATAGTTGGTGCTGAGGGCTTGGCTCTTGACAAAGTCTGAGAGGTTTGATTGGCTTCTTTTTTCTCAGACTGAATACTTCTGACCTTAACTATTTAACTGAAGGCTTAGAGTAGTATTAATAGTGCTGAAAGTCTGTGGTCTGGATTTATGCTGGGTACACAGTGGGTTCTAGTTATAGCTTTAGAAGACTTTGAGTCCACAAGTTTTTATCCCTTGCTGCAATGGGATGTTACTTGAGAAAAGCTGGATAGACAGCATGAGTGAAGTATCTTCCAGAAAGCAACCTCTCTTAAAACCTGTGCTGTGACAGATGAGCTATTTTATTAACCCCAAAAATTTGTTCTTGACCAAGAAAGGAAGAAAAAAAAGGGCAAAAGAGAACTCCCACTGACACTAAAGAATAGACAGCAAGAGACTTACGTTTTTTCACTAATTTGTTTGCAGTCCAATAGATATCCAGTGATGGATGTTTGGCTCTCACAGTGTCTCTAGTTAGGTTAACTCTTTCCTGCAGCCAACAAGAGAATTACAATAAAATACAATATAATGTTGATTAATTATTTAATTTTTCCTGATCAGAATTAGAGTAGTACCACGAACCAGACATGTGACACATCCCAGCACTAGGCCTCTTTTCCCAAAATACATCTTGATTTTAGCTCATGAGGTGCTTGCAAGGCAATATTAGCCAGATGTCACTAGAGGATCAGATGATATTAATGGCAACTGGCATGTCTATTCAGTGTGTTGAGCTCATGTCTGCAAAATCAAATGAAGTCTATTTCAAAAAATAAAAAGGAAATCAGAAGAAGTGAAATGAAATGGCAAAACTGCTGCAGACTTCTCTTACTGAATACTACTTTCCCCCTGTACTCAGTCTCGTGAGGCCCCACCTCAAGTACTGTATCTAGTTTTGTGTCTCTCCCTATAAAAAAAGATACCAAGATACCAAGATGCTGGAGCAGATCCAGAAAAAAACAATGGAGCTGGTGAGGGGTCTGGAGCACAAGTCTTGTGAGAAGTGACTGAGGGACTTGGGTTTGTTTAGCCTAGAAAAGTCTGAGGGAAGATTTTATTGCTCTCCACAAATATCTAAAAGAAGGTTGTAAAGAGATGGGGGTCAGTCTCTTCTCCCAAGTAACAGGTGATTGGACAAGAGGAAATGTTCTCAAATTGTGCCAGAGGAGAGTTAGATTAGATATTAGGAAACCTTTCTACACTGAAAGAGTTGTTAAGCATTGTAACAGGCTGCCCAGGGAGGTGGTTGAAGCACCATCCACAGAGGTATTTAAGAGGTAGGTGTAGTGCTTAGGTAGTGCGAGATGGTTGGAATAGATGATCTGATCCAACACAGGCAGTTCTGTGTTTCTATGATTTAAACATTCCTGTAATTCATTACCTGAATGTAGTTCTTATGAATGTAAGGAAGACTGGGTCTGCAAAAGGCTTCCTCATTGCTTGTACCAAGTAATTTATTGAGCCACAGTCCTTATCTCCTAAAGCTTCATGTCTGAGCGCCTGAGCCTGTGGCTTTAACAGTTCACTAAAATCCTGGCCGGCAATAACACTTAGTCTGTGACTTCCCAGTCAAAATGCATCTTGTGCCCTGCCAGAAAGTTTTTTCATCTGTGCTCCAGGGTAGCAAGTGCACATCACCCAAGGATGTGAGTAACAAAGTGTGTGAGTAGTGCCATAGACTTCAGTCAGGCTGCAGATGTGTATAAGCACCTCATCAATTCACTCATTAGTACACAAAAACCATATTATATTTATGTAGAAAGGTCTGTACATTTACCAAGAACAACATTCATCTTTTCCAGCCCCTGTTCCTCAGGGCTAGAGATCTTGTGCAAGGGAGGAAAATCACCCCAAAATTGGTTTTCCTTGTACCGCAAGGGTAAAGGCAAAAACCCATTAGATGAAAAGAAGGTCCATGTTCATGGCTAAATGCTGGATATGTAATTTAAAAGAGAATGCCAAGTTGAATGCAAAGCAATTACTGACACTTAATATTAGTCAGACTAATAAAGGAGCAATTAAACCTCATTATGCAGCCATAAAATTGATGTGTAATAGATTGATTACACCAAATGCTCATACCCATGTTTGATGGCATATCACAGGCAAGGTGAACTTGTTCATTTAATTGGCAGATCAAAATAATTTCCTGGAATAGATTTAACCTTATTGCACTTCTTGGCTTAAGACGACTTTGGTGATGGTACAAGCAAACAAATAAACAGAATGAAGGAGGGACAAAAAAAGCCTACAGACCACCTTTCTCTATGGCAAATACTCTTTATTCCATAGTATAATATTCCTTCTCCCAGGAGATTCACAGTTATTTCAGAATCTTCTTGCCAGCAGCACAATTTGGATCTTGCACAGCAGCACTGCTTCATTGTTCATTCCTTGGATTGAATGTGAGGAGCTGAAGGAAGCCTACATTTAACTTTTTGCTGCATAATTACGGCTGACATGGGATTTGGCACCTTGCAGTATATTAGGTGTGGTCATTAAAAGAAATTGCTTTTGGAAACCTAAAGGGTAAGCAGCGAGGAGACCATTAACAAAGACCTTTTAAACTCCTTCATAATCACATCTAAACCTTTTTGTTTTGACAATTTGTTAAGATCTAATCATTATATTCAATCAATGTCTAAGGGTCCAGAATATCATGTTCACTTCCTTTTTTATGCAATTTATTTATGTCAATTCATGTGATGAACATATATTTTTTTAAAAGGTTCAATTCCTTGATGGCTGTAAAAGGAAGCATTTGCTGAAGACAAAATATACTTGTCTTTGATTCCTTAGGGATTTTCTTATCACTCATTACTAAGGTCATGATCTGTTATCCTGTAAATCTGAGCCACCAAGTATTTTCTTCTCTGGCAACATCTGTCTTAGTCAACAGTTTTATCTTTATCCATGAACCTCATCTTTGTAGCAACTGAGCAGCTCAAAAACTATATAACCAACACCATGTCAGAGGAACCGTGAGGAAGAATACCCTCAGATCCCCCAGGATCCTGTGACCAAGTAGAGTTTTAAATGCTCATTTGCTGTACAGCTGTCCAGTAAAGTATAAAAGTTTTCTGTAAGGGGAAAAAAGAAATCTATTTTTAAAATTCTGGTAAGACTGATGCCAACAGAAAATTTGCTTCTGACATCAGGAATTCCCCAAGGATTTTAAACAATGCTGCTTAGTAAAATCCAGGCTCAGAAGTAAAGGATAAAAGAGGACTAGAGCCCATCTCTCTTCATATTGCTTGTGAATCAGCTTGTAAATTTTCCTCCACAGATTTCATAGAATTGTGAAATATGCCATTTTTATCGCACTTTCAGTTTCCAACAAATTCTGCGAGAAATTCATCACTTGTAGAGCCCTGTTGCTCTTGTGAACCTTTCTCTTTCCTTGGTCTATGATGTGCTTTGGTTCATACTGATCAGTTCTGGTATGAACTTATTCTAGGTTCCATGAGAGCAGTGACCTCAGGTCAGATTCTTTTCTCCCTCATCCTACAGAGCTGAAGCTCCTTTTTTTCAAATTCCTGGCGTTTCTCAGAAGCAGATGCAACTGTTGGATGAATAGTGCATACTGCATTGCTGGTCAGGTGAAATGGCTTTGAGATAACATCCTGACATCTGACCCTCTGCTCCCATATGTGACTTCAGTTCAAGAGGGCATCACTAACACAAAAATAAAACATAGTGGAGAAATGAGATACTCCTCAAACTCTTGAGACTATGTGGTTTCACTCAGGCGCCTACATTGTACAGCAAGGAAAATAATTCATTACCAGAAATAAATTCTTGAATAAAGCCTATAGCCCTTATACTTCTTTTTTTTTTTTTTCAAATTGTTTGATGTAAGGAGAAAAATACTTTAAAAAACATGACACTTAAAACCCTTTGAAGGTGAGGTTCATGTGCATCCATCTATGTGATGTATGCTACTCTAAGATGAAATTCTCAGAAGTAGAATACAGCATTTCAATCCACATTTCAGTTCTCTAACTTATGGCCTGCTTTCAGAAATCATGTCTCCCTCATTTAAATAAAACTGCCCTAAAATCACTTCTTTCAGAAGTCAGGCCTTGTATTTATTGACTAAATATTAGCAATGGAGCTCAATTTTAGCACCAATCCTTGTAAAACTTCATCTACATTTTGCTAAATGCTATTTAAATAATATTTTCTGAATTTAAATTATACCTCAATGTAGCATACTGAATTCTTAGTATTCCAAATGTAAGTTATCTTCTAAAGTATCAGTTTCTCTGTAGTAGAATGTTATTGTTCTTCTACTGCACATCAACGGGATTATATAAAACATGAAAGTTGAAATGAGCTTTTTCCAAAGACTGTATCTAAAGTATCCAGCTTCTTTTTTTTTTTTTTCTAAGCAGCTCCCTGTGTTTTGAAAATCAATAAGGTAACTCCAACTAGTGTGTGTTTTCGATTCCAAATTACTTCACTTCTGTAATGCAGCACCTTGTACATACACACTTCTTCTTTACTCCTTATCAATCTTTCCAGTATAGACAGTGATGTTCTTTGATGGGAATTCTTTCCTCTGATCTATTTAGCCTAAAATGGATTAAAAATCTGTGGAGAGGTGTGACAACTAGTTTTGAAAATGTGAACTTGTGTTTCAAAGGAGGGAAATGAACCGGTGTCTGTATTTCTGTGGGAGTAGAGGATAGAAAAACTTGATGACAGCCCAGAAAATTTAGCAGAGGTTTCAGGTAAACTCTACTAAATGCAGCATCAATGTGGCCTGAAACAGCCTGTTTTTAAGAGCATGTAAAGCACTCAGTGACCTCCAGTGATAGGACACGGGGCAATGAGTGCAAACTGGAACACAGAAGGTTCCACAGAAATATAAGAAAAATCTTTTTCACAGTAAGGGTGACAGAACACTGGAATTGGCTGCCCAGAGAGGTTGTAGGTTCTCCTTCCCTGGAGACATTCAAAACCCATCTGGATGCATTCCTGTGTGGCCTGGCCTAGGCATTCCTGTTCCGGTGGCAGGATTGGACTAGGTGATCTCTTGAGGTCCCTTCCAGTCCCTGATATTCTGTGATCTTGGAATTTTTTAACCACAGTTGTTTCCATTCTGGGCTAAGGGAATGAGCTAGGCAATTTGCTGAAAATTACTCCTACACTGATTCCTCTGAAACTATCCAATTAAAGAAGAAAGACTTTCTACATTAAACAAAAATCACCAAAAGACTGATATCAACAATTCTTATAGTAGTTAGCAGGCAGGTCAAAATTTATCCCACCACAGGATTTAACATAGCCTCTTATTTGAAGAAGGATTGGACAGGAAGCTAATGTGTTTTGATTAAGGTTGGAGAAAGGATAAAGGTTTTGAGGAAGTTACATATTCTCTAATAAAATGTTAAATCCTCTGCAGACAAAACAATCTGAGACAGATAGAATTTTTTTTATCATATTAGTTTCCTATATGGGGTAAAAAAATAATTTCAGAAAATTAAAATGTAGTTTGATAACTTACCACACAATTTTTAAGGCATCCAATATTGATTTGATTTTAAAATAGCTTCAACTTAAGTATAATGAATAGTTCTGGCATACCTAATCCACTCTGACTTAAGGAATTGAGGCTAGCTTAGAGCTGACATGTCTCTTGGAAAGGCAAGTTCAACTGAGATGACTTCTATACTAAAATATCCATCAGAATCCCTCAGCGATGCTTACAAAATCATCTCTTTAGCAGCAAAAGACAGCCATGCTCTATTACCATCCATAGTGATACACCAATTTATCCCAGCTGTGTGCCCTGACAATGGATGCATGTGAATACAAATGCACATATGCCTTCAGCTGATGCCCTTGTTGCCTCCGGGGAGACAGGAGAAGGAAGATGGTAATGCTTTCTCAGTTTGAGCCCTCTCTTTAAGCAGTAGGTGCAGCCTCCTGCTCCCTCATCCTTCCTTCCATGGTGTCAGCAGCCAGGTTTCCCTGGACAAAATATGATGTGGAGCTCTGGGTTTTGCTGTTTCCAGCATCCTTCTGGCTTAGGCAGACAGGTATATTGTATATAAGACCATCTTGGACCTGAAACAAAACCCTGTGAGAGCTATAATCCTTGCCACTTAAAGCAATATAGAATGTGCCAGGGGTAAATGCCACTCTTACAGTGTGCAGCTTATCTGTAAGCATGCTTTTGCAGTCATTTTGAATTATATGACATTGGCAAATGTAGCAACTGGAGTACTGGCAAAGATGGCTCATGGATTTTTAAGGAACTCTTGTGATGCATAAGTATGGTTACATAGGAAGAACTGAGCTACCTGGAACACAAGAAGTAAGAACGTCAAAATCTCCAGGTTGTTTTGCACTGGAAATCAGTGACCTCAGTATAATGGAAATGAGAGAGGAATTTTGAGGCCATGCTAACAAAATACAGGGGAAGACACTTTGAATACATTTTTAAGTACCCATGTAGCTTTGCTGGATGATCCAAAGGGAGAAAGCTACCTTAGTGCAGCCAAGATGTATGACAGCCACAGCTAAGTGACCTGTCCCTCTCATCAACAACAAGGCAGAAACACACTGGTATAACATAGCATTCCCAAGATGGACAAAATGAGTGGATCTGTTTTTTACTGAAGATAGTCAGGACATTAATCAAACAGAATAATTTCTTCATTGCCACAGACATACAAAAATTTACACATGAACAAGGACAAGGAGGAGACTGGCCATAACCAACAATAACCACTAGAAACAAGAGCAAAAATCATGAGGTTTGTTTGTCCATAGTAATAGTAAAATTCAACAAACCAATAATTATTTCTCCGAGCCTGTGGAGGGTTAAATCCTTGTGTAATGACTGCTAATGACACCAATGTAGGTCCAGGTCTGATTATTCCTATCTACTTTGTTAATATTAGGACCAGCTTTGATCTACAAATTGTTGTCCCACATGAAGGTTTCTTTTTAGGAAGGTTGTTGCGTTTACATCTTCAGTTATACTTATTCTGGTACATAAAAATCCTTGACATTTCTTATTTTTCCTGGAAAAATCATCTCTGTATAAAATAATATGCATGTAATTTTTTTTCATTTTATATTTAGATTGATGATTATCTTTTTTCCCCATCTTTTTCTCTTCTATTCTTTTTCAGTTTTTCCAGGTTTTTTTCTGAGTGTGAGAATAAGCGAAAGAAACTGAGAAAATGCTAAAAGGCTCCATGTTGTTTTTGTCTAACATTTGATATTTTCAGATAGCTCAGGAAAAGAGCTTGGAATTATGTCAATGTAAAAATATTACAAAAATCATTAAATGTGTGCATTTAAATCAATTCTACTTGTAGAATTAGTAAAAGAAAATTTTAGCGCCTGGGGGGACACAGCACCAGCAGTATTTGAGGATCAGTTGGAAATATGAAACAAGCAGACATGTCCTGAACTGAATCCATTCCTATATGATTTCCAGCCTAGGGCAGCATTCCTTGAAGGATATACATATATCTGCTTAACTATACACATGATGCTGCATCTCACTGCAGCCAACAGAAGCATTTACTGTTCATCAAGTTTAGCATTTACATAAATCTCTGTGACAATGTAGTTGAATTGAAGGCTCAAGTGCTTAGATAAATTTTGAGTTATTCAAAGCAAACTCAGAAGTTTTTTATGTTCTCTTAGCACCAATTATTGCCTGCACAAATCAAATGGAATGTATTATAAGTGAACTTTAAAATTCATAGATGTAACATTACAGTGGCTTTTTCTATTAATCTGCATCTTTTTTACCTCACTGAGAAAGGATTCCTTATTAAAACTGTTTTAAAAAAAAAAGGCGGAAAACGCCTGGAACAAAGTAACTGTAACTGTAAAATGTCCTTAAAGGCCAATTAGAAATTGCAATACTGGGAGTTTTATTACAACTAACTCCTCCTTAATTATCAATCAATGGATTCTGTTGGAAAAAAAATCTCAAATTCACAGCTGGGAAAATGATGCTAATTATTTTCTGTTAATTAAAGCTGTGCTGGGATTCAGACTTGCCATCTTTCAAATAGAGGATTGACATATCAATGCCAACATAATGCTTAGGGTCTTTTCCAGAGGCTTTATTTCTAATGGTAATAAATTGGTGTTACGTTATTTTAAGTGTCTTAAGCTATCATGCTATTACCTAACCCTGATATATACTGAAAACTCTGTGTCTGTCTCAGTACTCATTCTGACTTCTGATATGGAAGTTGAATATTCATCATTTTGCACTGTATCTGTTCCGCTGTGAGCATGAAGGAGCTTTAAATCATTTGAAGCTGAAATGTGTTATGCTTAAAAAAATTGAATGGCAGTAGTAGATTCCACAAATATCCTAAAAATTAGAGATAATAGAACACTTGAATAAAATTCTAGACACATTAAATTAAATTATGCTGTTATCATTGACTTTCAAAATACTGTTTTCCTGTAGTTAATATTGGTTACCCCTTCATGTTCTCCTTCATTGTAGGGATTGCCCAAACAACAGGCTGTGAAAATTGTCATGTTTTTAATGTGGAAAATGCAACCAAACTTAACTATTAGAAGTCCTTTCTTGCTTGCTTGACATTTGCTTTTCAGTATCTACCACATTTCTGATAGCCAACAATGAAGACATAAGACAGTGGAAACAGATAAGAAGCGAGCTAAGGTGTGTGGGGCTGGGAGTTACTATTCTGCCTGACTTGATCAGGTATGTGTTTGAAATAAAGCATTAGGTAAACTCAGGCATGATCTCAGGAATATTTAACCTAAGATTCAGATACATTTTAAAGGTTTGTTAACAGTTTGAGATAAAATATATAGGAGAGTGGCGTTTTGCTTTGGATTTTTCTTTGGATGAGAAATTACTGTGTATGTTTCTGAAAGGCAACAGTCTGATAACAAGCTCTGAAAATAAACACACTGTGCAGATTCTTTAAAATCACAATCATAAGCATTTTAGAATACATGAGATAGGTTGGAAAGGAGCAGGCATGAGAAACAACCCTTTATCTCCTTCATCCCTCTCTGTAGAATGATGTTTTGGAGTCATCTTCTGTAAATTACAGAGCAGGACAGTCCTCCCTTCTGTTGACCTCCTTCCTCCCTATGGGGATTACCACCATCAAAAATATACAGGGAAGTACTGTTGGCTGTGGAACTGCAGTGTCTGAGCTTTTCTGATGCCACGAAAATTACTGTAACACCCAATTACAGTTGACGAACAAGAGCATAGTACAGGCCAACCAAGAGACCAGCTGACTGGGTCACCCTTAGAAACCTTCAGATTCAAAGTATCATCAAAACCATCTTTTCTAATAAGCAGGGCGAAACAGGCACCTACAAGTGGTAATTTGTCTCACTGAAAATAGCATCTAAGGTCAAATGCATTTTGTCCTCATGGTGTGGATTTCTCTCCAATGATTTAAAAATTGGTTGTCTAAATCTGACTTGAATGTTTACTTTTAAGCTGTCCAAAATCAGCTGTTCCAGAATTTCTAATCTGTATGCCTGTTAAAACTGTCTTTAGCAATCTATTCATTGTTCAGGACTGGAGACAATACAGTGTTTCACACTTCAGTTATTTTTCAAACCTGGAACATTATCTTCTGCTCTTGCATAATACCACTGTGGGTGGATACATGTTTGTAAAGGCTGTTCCTGAATATGGTATATGACCACATAGTCATAAATCCAAGATAATTCATCAAGAAACAAACAGCAGAAAGAGGAATGTACAAATTCACAATCCAAAACTAAGGCCTTTATTCATCACTCACCTGACCAAAAAATTTGCTGTGGGCACAGGGATACTTCTGATGGGTGAAGGCTGAGAGAGCTAGTTTTAGGGGTCTTTGTAAATCTAAGCACTCCTGCAGAAGCTTCTGTGACTGCAAGAGCCTGTTCATGACCTAGCTGGTCCTTTCCCATCCTGCTCTCCAACAATATGAACTTCAATTTCAAAGCACTTTAATGTAATATTTGTATGGCATAGAGAAATATACAAATGGGTGGGAGGCATGTTAGGACAATTTAACTCAACCTGCACCATTTCTTCTAGAAGCCAACTAAATGGAATCTAGAATGTGTATCTTTGCATTTACCTTATCCCTACCTACCTCCAAATAAAAAATATTTTACGTAAGCTACATGATTACAGACCTTTCTTTCAGCTTTTGCAATTCGTTTGTGCCTTCTAGCAGTCATGAGCCATGTGTCTTTTACACTTGTCAAGCACACCTAATTCCCACCCTTCATGGCCCAGAAATCCTAAAAATGGCTGAACATGTAATTGCCTTGAAGTGTAAAATATTTCCCACATTATTTATTATAGTATTGCCTGCTAGCACCTCTATGGTTAGGGTTGTGTCAGCATTTTCATTATAAGCCCCTATTTTCAGCTGTAAAAATGTGCTTCAGGCTTGAACTAGGAATGCTAGTGATTTTTTTTTCTTTCAGTATTTTTCAGAAATCAAATTACCTTGGATGTTTTAAAGTTATTCTCTCTGTAGTCACAAACACATGTCCACAATCCCACGCATGTCTATTTGCAGGTAGGTAGCTACTAAAATAATAACACATTCTATGATTCTATAATTATTAATTTTAATTTCCTACTCTGGCTCATGAAAATATTATCTATGGGAAAAATTTTAGTAGTAGCAAAGTTTTTATTTTGTTAAATTTTAGAGTCCTTTTCCCAACAATGCTGATGATAGCAATAACTAAATATTTATTTTTAATCTTGGGGTTCTTTATGATGACATCAAAATTTCTTCTGGAATGATTCCAGCAGAAGTATGTTACCTCAATTCTTGGATCACAAGCTAAAATACTGACAATACTCAGGTGTCACTCCACAAAATGAAGATGATTCAGTTCAGTGATTCATTCTGTTACATCTTCCTTTCACACAGATCCCAGAGGAGGATGTGTGCACCAATGCCAGGACTTCTCAGACCTAGTGGCCTGTGCATTTATCTGCCTGTGAGGTACATCACATTAGACCCCACTGCTCTTTTCCATATCTAGTGTGGATCACATAAGTAGAGCTATGACATAGCATCAACTTTTGTTGGATTATACCTCTCTTAGGAATTTACTTATTCTACCTAATGGAAACACTCACATAGAGGCACTATTTCTAAATACCCTATTGTATACACATGTGTTATGCATCACAATACACAAATCTGTATTCCATAAAATGTGCAGTACTATTTTGCCTTGTTACAATTATTGGTACTGACAGTAATATCAATAATATGACTAGGCCAGAAGAGGGTTGACAGGGACAGGAGGAAGATAAGTGTCTTATAAAAAATTAAAACATTTCCTCTATCTGTTGAATCTATGTTTTTTTAAACTATGTTCTCCTAATTTTTCTCAATATTTCAAAAATAAATTAACAGAACCAGGAGATGACATTCTTTGCCATTGCTGTTGGTTTTTAATGACTAGTTTCTGTAATGAATGCTAACCTCAGTTCTTTCACTATCAAACTGATCACAGGCCTTCATTATGAAATGGGAGGGGAGAGTTGGATGAATCTGGTCCTCTGGTCCTCAAAATATACAATTACAGCTTCACATTCTTGAATGTAATTATTCTTTTGTGTCTTAGTGCCGTTACCCTGTCTTTCCCCAAGTATTCCAGAACTGATAACACTCCTAAGCCAGATAAAATTTTACCTCTTTGTATTCCTAGGAAGAGAAGTTTCCTGAACTTCAAGCTTTAGATGATTACAAATGCTCCTCCTAAGAAAAAGATAGAATTACTCTGATTAAATGTTGTTATCTGATTGTCTGCAGTTGCGGTAGTAGTAGTTGTTTTTAAGTGTGACTCATCTAACTTTGGGAATTTGTCTTAGAGTGGAACAGGACTTAGAGATATGTTACATTGACTATGCATGGTGCTGAAGACAACACAGACATCTAGATTAAGAGGTATTTTCATTGAATCATGTGTGTTTTATCTTGGTTTCCCAAATGTGCACATGGGAGTCTTCTCATCCAAAGAACGGTAAGCATGCCTATTGTACGTAAATTCCTACAGAGTACTATTTTATCCTGTCTCTGAATGCTGAGGCTTTTCCCATGCATACGTGAGAGCTTATATTTTAGATATCTGTGCTATGTAGATTTTAGGCATGTGTTCTCTTCTTCCTGTGTTTTTGACATTATTGATGAAACTGGCAGGTTCATCCAGGTGCTGGAGCTGAGGTACCCATTTCTCACCTTATTACTGAAACTACCTTAAAAATCATATAGTGGCTTCCTATAGAGGTAAATCCTGTAACTTAAGCTCATCTTAAATGAAATTCACTGTTCAACTGAACGAGCAATCTCACTTGGGACCAGTCTCCATCTCCAGCCATTACCTTGTGTAGCTTCATTTTGTTCACTGGAGATTTTTTTGATATAGAAGTGATATTTTATGACTAGCTTACCAAAGGATGACCTATGATCCTGTCCAGTCTGCAATACTTTAATACCTTTTCCTAGTTTTAACTTTTGTTTCCCTGACTGTGGGAACTCAGTGCCAAAGACAAACACAAAATGAAGGAAGGATTCTTAGTGGAAATAATTACCATGCTGTCACTGTTCCCAGCTCCCTTTTCTGCTGCATACTTTTGTGTCAGAAGTAACTAAAAGAATGAGCTGGCATACCTATTTCTTTTCATTGACTACAGAAGAAAGTTAGGCAGCTACCCTGCTATAAGTTTTTGCTGGTGAATTTGAGCCATGAAGGAGCTCTCACATAGTATTTTGTATTACCTATGTCAGGTGGATGAAAAATGAAGCTTACACACATCTATCAGTAGCCCATTTTTCTATGTATGATTTTCATTCTGATTTTACTAGGGAATCAACACAATCATTCATGACTCAAGTGCTAATGTGCTTTTCCTTGGAGCATCAGACTAGTTTTCCCATTTTATTGAAGTCAGTTGCTTTAATATGTCAAACTAGATGTGCTTTGTTCACCAGTTTGAATGCTTTATGTTTGGAAGCTAAAATTCCACTTTAGTTTACTTTCTCATTTCCTAGTTGCCTTGATCTGAATGATGCATCAACTGATATTTAAAGAGAGAGGCCCAAGGAATCAATCACTAGAGCAGAACAGAACTGAAGCCATGACTCTTTTATGAATTATTTGGAAAAGGGTTTCATAGCATTCTGATGAATATTAAGAATGTATAAGATTTACAGACTATGACAGGTAATTCCACATCTATCACTCTTTCTCTGGGTAGTTCAACATTTGTATCCATTTTTGCCCCTTTTGCCTTTGTACATTTGGAAATTTTATTGTATTATTGTTTAGCATTACCAAAAAGTGATTATTAATAACAGTCATCAGGAATTTTTATTTTTATTACCTCAAAATGTTATCCAATATGTGGAAGTACCCTTTCCTTCTTTTGAATTTAGTAATATAACCAAGCACATCATTGTTTCGATTCCCAAGAACTTTCATGTGATCCTACAGATGAAATTTTTAAAATGAAAAAAAATTTCTAGTAAATGTAGGGAAAAATATTATCTGAATTTTGAAATGTCAAAAGAATGTCAAGCTAATATAAGTTTAATACTGTTTTTTTATAAAGTTCTATCTCATTTCTACATTTAGGTTAAGAAATGGTGTGAGTATTCTTGATCCTCATATTTGAGAAAATATAGTCCAAAGCACCCCAAAACATTCCCAATAAGGGAATGGCCACTGATTCTACAATTTTTCTTCGGTCGGTCACATGAAATACTTGCATTCCTTTATGGATCTGATCACTAATAGTTTGTAATACTACAGTATTGTATGTGTGGAATAAGGATAGTCTCCAGATTAACAACAGTAATAAAATCAGCAACCTCTATAAAAAAATTCTAAATATATCCACCTGTAAATGCTGCTATAGTTTTCTTTAACTATTTTGGGTCATTTTGTCTTTCAAGATTGGATAAAAACAGCTGAGCATCTCTTAATATTTCTTATTTTGGCTTCATTTTCATATTTACTTATTCCACTCACCAGCAGGCTCTGAAATGTTAATGTTAAGTAACATCAGCCTGTTGTCACATCAGGATTTTCAGGAAACTTCAGGGGGCATGGGTGCAAATCCACACCTCCCTCTATCTGCTCTTTAAAAAGGAAATAAATTTATAATACTTGTGAGAACAATAGGTTTGGTTGATTATTCTAAATTCTCTGAGAAGAGAACAATGCAAGCTCATGTTCAGCAAACTGCTTCAAAATAACTGGCAGAATTTTACTTCCATGTGTTTCTTCAATAGAGATGGAAGAAGATGTCAGTGAGACATACAGGGAATGATGCTGGCACAATATTTATAAAATGAAAGCTGAAAAAAATTATGCAATGAGATGTGTTATGTGTGATTGTTTTTCTTATGTAATTTGTAGATGTACAGTAATGGGATCTAACCCACAGGCCCTTGCATTCAACAGGGCTCTTTCCAGTAACTGAAAGTCTCAGACATATAAATTGGCACCGAAGGTTGTATAAGCCCTACTTTGAAGACTGCTTTTTATGAACTCACTTTATTCTCTCCTTTCGACAAACACGGCATCAGAATTAGAGTGGTCGATTCAGAATTCCCTGTACACACGAACTTCAGGGAACTGAAATCTGGTACTGAAGTCCTGACCTCATTAACAAACAATAGGAATTTTGCTATTGGCTTGAATGAAATAAAGATTTCACTCCAGAAGACTGAGACCTAGGACTTAACTCTTGGATCAAACAAAAACACTAGTCTTAAACATTTATCTTTGATGAGGAAGTGCAGTTTCAAGTTAGTTTGGTCTTTGAAATCTATGGTTCAGACTTATTTCAAAGATGAGTTCACATGATTCACTAGGCTTTGTAATCTCTGAATTTCATGCTTTAAAAAAAATAGCTGGGAGCAGAATTAGTATGTACAGAATAATAACAGTCCAGTTCAATTGCTGTTTAGTTTGGAATGGTTGCTTTGAGAGCTTGTTGGAAAATAGAAGAAATGTGATGAGAAGAAATATTTACTGTGCAAACTGCATGCCAATAAAGAAATTATAGAGGGACTATTGTTAGACTTGACTCTGTAATTATAATTGAAGTACAAAGATGATCAAACACAAGACCATTTACAGTTAATCATTTTGACATTGCGTGATTTTTCCTACGAACCATAGAATAGAAGAACCAAATACTATATCACAAGAGCCTAAATGATAGGTGGTGGAAATCAACTGAGCTCCTTTCTGTTAAATAATCAAACCACTTTGCCTCAGCTGGTAGTTTGGCCTTAAATATCTTTGTTACAGTTGGAATCAGCTTTACTAGAGGGAAAAT
>VZTY01008149.1:186697-196697 GCA_013400935.1 Turnix velox | reverse complement strand
GAAGACATGTGATATGATGCAGCTGGACATGTAATACCGATGGCATCCCTGAATACATGGACATTTGCCATCCACCATCAATTTGGAAGGCAACCTAGCGCAATGAGTTCTTGTCATGTGGCACATTTTAGAGGCAGCAGGATGTTTTGAAATCTGTAAGATGAATCCCACACGTACATGGGCCTGCTCTTTGGCAGATAACCTACTGTAGTGCACGTATATCATATTTTACCTTGTGCTTATAAATAGTACATACAGACACTTCCACCCTGCTTTTTTGCCCCTCTTCTCCTCCAGGGCTCCCATTCTCATTGCTGGCTAAGCTCAGAGATGACAGACATTATACACTGTCATCTGAGAGAAGAATAAAAGCATGCAGACGTAGATTCTCATCTCACTAATTTTGTAGGGAATATCAATGTCTTCACATTTAAACATGCCTGAAAGAAGTTGCTTTTCCTCAGAATGATAGCTACAAAGTCCTGGTGCACAAGATGTGGCACTAGTGTTAATTTCTGGAAGACCTGCTCGCTGTGAATCGAAGTCCTACAGAAACATCTCACAGCATTTCTGATTGCCAGGTTTCAGAGTGAATCCCTATTCTGTACTATACCATCAACCCAAGCCCATCCTCACAACAGATGTTAGCAACAAAGAGGCTCTTAGGAATGATGATAGTTATTTTAATAAATATGATCTGTTGCAAGGTGTGAAAGCAATCTGAGGAGTAGAATGAGTTAGGATCCATCTCTCCTAACTTTTAAGAACTACAATTCAAATTCCTTGTCTAAATAAGCCATCTAAACTTCTTACATTGTTGCTTCAGAGTTGTAGGCACTCCAGAGATCCTTTTCATGCAGAATTTGTATGACTCAGACCATACAATGACTTATCTCTCTCTACAAACTAGAAAGAGGCAAATATAGATGAGAAACTCTTAGAGAGATTAAATGAGGGGAGTGAATCTTTCATATTTGTTGTCCTTTTATAAAAAAAAAAATCCTGAAGAAGTGTCTCTCAATTGCATTTTTAAAGGAACCATTAGTCTGATTGTGAATCAAAATTATGACACTTTCTGGGAAATAAGGACTATAAAATGTTTATCAAACAATGAAGTAATTTCTGACACCTAAAGGATGAATGCTTGAAAGCTGAAGTGAGAAATTTTAGGTTCTTTTTTTGTTTGTTTTATTTAAGGAATGATTTTATAAGTCTTTTTTCTTTCTATTTCATGATTTTTCTCTCATATGGCAACTTGGCCTGTCAGTTTTGTGTCACTGCTTGTTTATGCCATAAATGTCATTTGGAATGACAACACTAGGAAAAGGTCAGGGCTATTACTGAACAAGCTTACCCCCTGGAGCCTAATACAGTCAAGACACTGTGATTCAACTGCTGGGAGAGGATGGAAAGGTGGAAGCAGGGAGAAATATTTAGGTATTTTTCAGTGCTGGTCCATGGAAATCATACCTCGGGGCTCCAAAAGGGACAAAGCCAAGAGCAGCCTTATGTGTTTGATTCAGGTAATGTATTCAGAAGAATTAACAGCAAGCTCCTGGTTTTGAGGAGGCAAGCAGTGCTGTCTGTTTCTTGTTATTAGTGCATGGATGCTAAATAATGCTCACAGAATGAAGTTTGATCAATAAATCATACCCTAGTTGTTGTTCTGCATTGACTTCTTTGCCTGGACTGCTAGAAAAGGACCATGTGTTTGCCTTTTTTCTTTCCCCCCAGAGTAAAAATTCCTCAGTAAGTGGAAACATGAAGGAAAGAGGAAAGCATCTCTAGCTAAATACTATTTACTGTCATCTGTGGCTTAGGTAAATAACCTTGTGTGGAGGTGACTCCTGCTAAGGTAGTTTGCCATCTAAATAACAACACCACACAAAAAACCTAATCCAAAACTATAACAATCCCACCAGTTGATCAAGAGCCACCTAAGCAGGAGGAATAGTAAGTGGAGGGAATAATTTCTGAGATACCTTCAGAGTAAAAATATTTGACCTGCCCATAGCAAGCCCAAGTAATAAACCTCTTTTTTTGATATGTCATTAGATAGACATGATATTATTTTTAATTGGCTGTTGTCAGGACTGTCAGACCTCCATATGGGATACCATCTTATAGAGTTCCTAAAAACATCATTAAGCTAAGTCCAATGGATTTATTCACATATTCAAGTTAAAGAACAGGCATGTTTAACCACCCTTATTTGAAGCCATGGGAAAATATTAATGTTTTTCTCTTTAGAAATGATTGTTGGAAAAGTCATGAAAGTAAAGACAAGGAATCCTGCTGAAGGTTGTCCCAAAGCACAGTTACTAGCATTTCTTTGAAGCTATGAAGCAAGCAAACAATCTTCTCATCAAGGAATGATGAAAATGTGAAGTTGTAAATACCTGACAAGTAATTTCTGGCTGTTTGGCCACTGGAATTCTCTTTGCTCTCAGAAGTAGAGAAAAGTTATCAAGAAAAAATCTAAAGACAGGTTTGTAAGCTCAAAAGCTTGTTTTTAAACTAAATCTTCAGAACTGTTAGACCTTATCATTCTCCTAAAGCATTGGTTGGTAAAGTAATCATATTTTATATTTTAAAAATTATACTTTTGACAGTTATCAAAAATCAAACGTAACAAAAGATGTCTCTTTCAGAATTTCATAACCTTTCTAAATTCTGATTCCTTCCTGTATATAATTTTTATTTTTTAGAGAAGAAAATAATCCTCCGGTGTCTGACTTTAAGCTGAGATTTTATTCCTTTATCTGATGGAGTCTTGAAATAATGTAAATTGGGCTATTGCAGCTATACTTGTATTTATTTATTTCGTTTCTATTTTACAAGCACTTATCTAGCAATCTTGATACTTAATGTTCCATGAAAACAGCCAGAAATTCAGATTGATCCAGATCTGCAAAACAAAATCTAAGCCCACCATTAGCTATACAAGAACTATAAATACTATAAATAGTCTTGCTGTATAATATATAGGAGGTGAGGAGAAAAAGAAAAAAAGACCCATGAGGGACTTTGGAATAATTATTGTTTATTATTCCACAGTGAAAAACAGAAGCAGTGACAAGGGAGGTCTGATTGGTCCCATTTGTGGCATGAGGTTCCCAGTTTATTTGTAATAGGTCTTTCCATTTCTTCCCTCAGCAAGGATACATTCTTTTTCAATAAATATGTGCACCATTTTTTATTAGGGAAAGTCCTTCCAGTCATTTATCTGCAGCCATTCACCCAACTTTGAGAGCCCTGCAGCCTTTAATGAGAAAGAAATCCCAAGTCACAGCCGAGGATTAAAGACAGACCTTGCATCTAACTTCCATGTGTTGTACCAGTACTATGAGGAATGCTGCACCATGCCATAAGTGCTCTTGCTGCACTTGAACCCCCAGGGTTTGCTCCCCAGCAGTCTGACTAGATTAAGAATGGAGTCAAATGCTGTTGTTGGTCTTATCAGAACAGATCTGAGTCCAAAACGATGAAAACATAAGGAATCAGGATCACGGCATTTTCCCTTGATGCTCTTGTCATAAGCAATTGCTACAACAGAAAGAACATCAAGGGGCTATGCTCTTACTGTGAGATATTCAGAGTGCCCTCCCTTCAATTTGGACTGCTTTTGGGACCTGATGGCTGCCTAAACTCTTCAAATAGAAAGCCAAGTTGGATTTGTGCAGCTCAGCTGAGAAACAGCCCTTTCTAGGCACAAATCTTCAGCAGACCACTGTCAAGAGGACCAGAAGGGAATTCTTGCACATTAACAAAAGCATCTGCCCCTTCAATGTGGCAAGATGCAAAACCCAAGCAAAAGTGTCTGTTTTGATAACAAGCATAGAACAATAGTTATATGTTGCTGCAGGAGGTTGGGGGCTGTGGGATTCAACAACAGAGCTGCCCGATCTCAATCTGCTTTGCGGGACTTCATACATTCAACTTCCCTTCTCTACTGGTGTGCCTGTAATTTCCATCTCTATGAAGGCAGGAATCAATAACATTTAATTCATAGGGGTATCTTTTGGAATAAGTAATTAATTTTGCACCCAGACAAGGAGCTCTCCATTAGAAAAAGTGGGAACTGGAAAAGTAAAACATCAATCTAACTGTAGATGTTGTGGTAAAGTGCTGTAGAGCTAATCCAAGAGGTTTGTGCTCAATATGATTTTGTAAATCAGAAATTGTGAGCAGGAAAGAGGATATTTGAGCAGTTCACACAACCCTCTGAGTGCCTCAGTTTCTCTATTGAGCAGAAATCTGCTTTACTCCTGAATATTCTCCCAGGTTTCCTCAGGACATGCTTTTGTCAGCTTCCATATGCAGAAGCAACCTTTGAAACCAAGCTTAGGGCCAATTATCTACACCGACTCAAGCATTACAATTGCTTCTGTTTCTTGCAAAATTGCAGAGCAGAACAGTAAAGTATCTTAGGTATGGTGGTTGGCCAACAATAAACAAAAAGTCTGTAATCTCTGAAAACTAATACAGTATACAGGGGCTGAGAACAAGATGAATGGAAAGCTGTCTGGTGTGTGGAGTGTTGGGAGGGATTTTTTTTGTTGTTGTTGTTTCAAAGGGAGTTTTTTCACCCCAGGCCAGAAGCCTTTGTGTCAGGAAGACTGTCTCATTTCTCTGCTCAAAGGCTGTCAGAGATGACTGAGATTTGAAAATGCCTTCTGATGTTGATGAGGTCAAGGGAGACAGAGCTCCTACCATCAGTCGCTGCGTCAGTGGTGGGATGGGAGGACACGTGAGAGGGAGAATGGAAAAAAAATTTGAAATTACCATCTCTGGAGAAGCACATAAAACAAAATAAATAGTATAAAATAAAAAAGGGGAGAAAGAAGAGGCACAGGTCAAACAGTCACAACAAAGTTTATGGCATTAGTATTCAGCTGGAATAAGAGAAAATATCTTGGTTCCCATCTGGGGATGTTCTGAAGTGAGGGAAACTGACTGGAGGCAAAAGATATATTAATATTACTCCACTTAATCAATACATAAAATCCTCCAATGTGTTTTTTGTACAAGCCTGCTCTGCAAAGTTAACACCTGCAGTGTTTGCTGGTTTCATCTAATTGTGCTTGCAATAGTTCAAACCAGGTCTTCCCAAACCAGCCAGGAATTGAATCAAGCCATGGCAGTGAGTGGTTGGCTGCCACAGGTTGCACTCACCTTGCCCATAAGAAAATGCCACTGTCACCTGTAAAGATGGAACCTCTCTGTCCCACCTCACAAAGAAGCAGAAGGTGGCTCCTTGAATCAACCTGGAACGTTGCATTGGACTGGTGATTTCCAAAGTTCACAAAAGAGCCTTGTGTGGGGGATATACTTGTGTGAAGGATATACTTCTCCATGGGCCATGCACAAAGATACACAGCTGGGTTGATCTCAAACAACCTTAAATATCAAACCTATTCATAGAAGCAAGCTCTTCTATAGGGCACAACATATGACTGGATTTAGAGTTCTTTCCACCATAAGAGTACACACTGGTATCTGTTTTTTGTTGTGACAGGTAGCCACTTTGTCTTATGGCCATGAAGAAAGACATGGGAGAAGTTATGTACAATGAATCCATATGTACCTGGTAATGCTGCTTAGTAAGCTGTAAATCAGCACTGAGGAGGATGCCAGGGCATCTGACAACGCATATTCCTGTACCACATCCCAGTAGCCATGTGTGTCTGAAGAGAGAGGAGCAGGGACACACTTCTGCATTCACAATTCCATATTGCAAATTCTACCTCATCAGAGACAGCTTAAGATATTTCCAGTTTCAGATCTCATTGCTAGACACTCAGAGCAGACAAGCACTCTTTCCCTCATGATTGATATCCCTCTAATTGTGTTGGATTAACTGTTAGAGAGTTGTTACGTGACCCTCTGGATCAGTGAAATAATTTTAAATAATGCTTTCCTCCAAAGACCCTTTTTATTATTATTTTTTTAATTGTGTGCTTGGTTTGAAGTTGTCTATTCCACAGATTTGTTTTGATGGTGAGCCAGACATAGTCTCAAACCCATACAGCTGAGCGGGTGCCAATCTTGAGAGGTCACAGCAGTTCTGCTTTAAGCATGGAAGGAGGCTCACTCTCAAATTTTCCTGTGCAGGCCATATGGGGCAGTAGTTATTTCTGTATCAATAAATGTGGAGAACAATTAGTTCTGTGTTGATAAATTAAAAAGTACCAAGCCTATCTGCACTAGAGCCTGGTGGCACAGGTTGATCCATGTCCATACTATTAGACTGTCTCAGCCTCCAAAACTGGGTGGCTGAATCCAAACTAACTATTGGAAGTGGTCTCTGGATCATGCCAGGTCTCAGACTGTGTCAGGACATCATTCAGGTCAGTTCCAGATGGACTACACCGGGACAATTACAATGTTTAGACTTCATGCTCATGGCCTGGAACTATTAAATCTACTCTCCTGCCCCCTCCTATTTCTGCCAGTTAAATTATTTGTACTGTTATGTGCTAAACCATATCAGTGAAATAACAGCAAGAGAAATAAAGGCAGTGGGACATGACTACAGAAAGGCAGGGGAAGGAATTTTTAACATAATATCGGATGGGAGGACTAGAAACAATGGATATAAATTAGAGGGGGATAGATTTAGACTAGACATAAGAAAGAAATTCTTTACAGTGAGTGTGGTGAAATACTGGAACAGGTTGCCCAGGGAGGTTGTGGATGCCCCCTCTCTGGAGGTGTTCAAGACTAGGCTGGATAGGGCTGGTCAGCCTGGTCTAGTGGGAGGTGTCCCTGCCTATGGCAGGGGGGTTGGAACTCGATGATCTTTAAGGTCCCTTCCAACCCAAATTATTCTATGATTCTATGATTCTATGACATTAGTCATTTGCTTGCATTTATGTATTTATTTCAAAGTGAAGACATCATGCATTAAATCTAAAGGTGGCATCCTGATCATTATTTTATCCTAACAGTAGGGTATGCTAAATAATCTAGTGTATGACCCAAACTGAGGCAAATGTGGAAAGGAATACTGTATCCATGTCATCACCAAGGAAACAAGAAACAATGACAGTTTTCACCAGCTGAGTACTCACCTCCACACCTTTAGTTCTCCTGGAGGTAGCAACCTGGAACTTTCATTAAGGATGGGTAAAGTAGAGAGTGTAAAAATAGCAACAGAGATAAAATAATAGAAAAATCAGGGAGAGGGAGGATAAGAAATCATTTAGTCTTTCCCATGTACTCACATAGTTGCAATAAAGTAGGTGAGTATAAAGCAGATTTTGATTGCAACTTGAAAAAATGAAATTCATTAGTTGCAAGAAACCCAGATGTGCAAAGGCAATGGAATACTACCCAGTTAGGTACCACCTGGGGTAGAGCTCATGGGAATTTCTGAGAGAGAAGCTAAAAATTCCTTGGAGATTTGGGTTAAAAATCCTATCCACTGTGTAAGAAAAGTAAACACAGAGTTTTAAAAATAGGGTACTAAAGTGAGGTTACAAAGTCTGTAATCAGCTTAAAGGTGTAAATTCAAATAAAACTGAGTTCACTCTCTCTTATATTTGATTTACAAATAAATAGAAACAAATATGGTTCTGTCTTTGTTGCTAGAATTTCCATTTGTTTCAAACTTCTTTAATTGCTGTTTCAGTGGTTATGAAATGCTGATTTGCTTCTTACCTTAAAATCTAATCAAAATGAGCTTGGAACACAAAACCCCTCCCTTCCTGGGAGGAAATTCTTTTTAGGTGCTTTCTGCATCTACAAACTCTGGGACTTATCTGTGTTTATGAGGAAAGCAATTTTCTACTTCTAACAAGATTTTACTCTGGAGTAAAATATATTTTATTTGAGATAGTTTTAGTTTATAGAGCTACATTAAGCTTCCACCTAATTCTTTCATTTTATTTGTATTTTTAGTTGGTCTAGAAGTACTTACCCTAGTCATTTAAAAATCAAGCAAATAGACATTCAAATGCCTTTTTACATTTTTTTTTCTACTAAAAACAATCATGGCAGAGAAAGCAAGTATCCAACAACAGCAAGAACTTGGAGTAGATTTACAGTTCTTCAGCCTTTGCTCTAGCCCTGGAGCCTGATGGGACGCTGGTGTCCTTGGAGGAATGGTAGAAGGAATTGCTAGGGGCCAATTGCTGATTTTATCATTCAAACACAAAATTTGTTACACCACTTTATCGGTCACAGGAAAAGCAATTATAGTGTGGTTCAATTTTCCACTCAATGGCTGTACTGGGGATCAAAGAAGGTTTTTTTTATGATGGAGGAAAAAATG
Source organism: Turnix velox (assembly GCA_013400935.1). Classification (NCBI taxonomy): domain Eukaryota; kingdom Metazoa; phylum Chordata; class Aves; order Charadriiformes; family Turnicidae; genus Turnix; species Turnix velox. Next base: position 188,422 of record VZTY01008149.1, on the reverse strand, counting down.
CTTTGCTATTTTGTTTGTTATTTAAAAATAATAATAATAAAAAGCTTGCACTTCCAGCACAATACTGTGCTTGCCTTTGTGCCTTTATTATTTGCTGAGATAGAGCTGATTATTTGGGGTTTTCTCTTGTTAAATAGGCAGGGGATTTTGTTGGTGGCTTGTTTTGTCTCTTTTCTTTTTTTCTCTCCTCATCATTGACTAAAGTCACTGCCATGTAGAAATGGAATTGTCACGCTTAAAAGCAGTACAGCCTTAGAACTCTAATCACAAACACTGGAGGTAAAATTGTCTGTGTGCCACATTTCTTAATATGAATTGGGTTTTTTTGGTATTCTTTCAAACAAGAAAGGTAGTCAATGTACATTCGTGGTCTTATGTCCTCAGCCATCTAAAATATAATTGTTTCTGAGATACAGAATGTTTCATTTTAAGTACATAATCCATTTCCAAAAGTAAATAGACATATTCTGTGATCATATAAAAAAGTGGATTAGAATCCACTGTAAATCATTCATTCTCTTTTAACATTAAAAAAAACATGCTCTTTGTAAAGACAAAAAAAAAAAAAGGAATAAGAATGAACAGTGATGGAGACAGGAAAGAGTATTTCCACATTTGGAAGTGTAGCCATTAAACTTCCACAGAGCTTTTATCTGGAAAACTCTTTACAAATGTTAACGAATGTATCCTTTAGACACGCCTGTGCAGTAAGAATCTGAATGGTAGGAGCAAAATGTCACATCAAAGAAAGTCGCATCAATTATTTAGACAAATATTTTAATAACTCATTCTCAGAAAGCAAAATAGATTTTCCTAAAGATGATCTTTTTCTTCATTCACTTTTTTGAACTGATTTAAAATAGTCTTGCTTCTTATAGTCTCTACATAAAATAGCACCTCACACCAAAGCACAGTGTCAAGCACTGCAGCTAGCCTATTTTGTTGCTGCCATAAACATATCTCTTTCTTTCTATCAAAATCAGATTTATCCTTGCTAGAAGTCATCTCTGTTCAATAGGAAACCATACACAACCTCCTATCAACTGTCCACTTTGAATTGGACACATTGGAGTCAGTGAAAATCCCTTTATTATTAAAGCTAAGCAAGTGACTGAGTGCCTTATACTGAGATTTAACATCAAGAGCAGTACTGAGGAAAAACAAAAGATCACTAAAATTTTTCTCTTTTTTTCTGAATGAAAAAATATATATAAACAAATAATTTTTATATTTTTTTTCAAAATCTCATGATGCTTACATTAGTGCTCTGGTTTATGGATAGTGAGACATTTGATGAATATGTTTCAGCAGCCAGGTTACTGAGTACTATCTGTGTGATAGTGCACTACAACTTCTGCCGGCAGGACTTTAATCCTTCGGCAACCCAGAGAAAGGTCTCATATGTCACTAGTCAGCCCCAAGGTTGAACAGCAATTATCCTGCAATATGTGCTGGGTACAGCAAAGTTGCAGAGAGGTTTCTCTCCTCTTGAATCGAGACTGGCTTCTAAAGACATTATTTACACAGGATTCACTAAACTGGATTTTTCCATTAAAATTATGGAAAATGTTCCCAGACAAGCACCTGTCAGGTTGTATCTGGGCTTCACTGCTATGGATTTTGGATCTTCTGATCTATTAGAGACAGTTCAGACCACAGATGCTCAAAAAAGATGGAGAAAAGCAATTTAAAACAATAGGGAAGGGAAGGGAAGGGAAGGGAAGG